>JAEQBH010005806.1:0-149128 GCA_016808115.1 Tetrastigma voinierianum
AATGTATTTGTTGTCTTTGATCTTGTCGGATGCATCAACTAGACTTGAGGAATATCAGGCTTCCTTTATAATATACCATGAAATTAATGATGTTCAATTTCACGGGTCAGGGTCCATCCATCACATACATAATCAGGCAGCCATAGGTATTCCATTTCTCCTTTTGGAAGTTCACATAATTGTCCATGTCTTTATACTCTATATCCAAGTATTTGCTTTTATTTCACATGAAGATGGTGACTCGTTCTATGCCTACAAGTAGAATTAAAGGAATTAATTATATGGTTTTCAATTATAATATAAGATAATAATAATTTTATTAGAACCCTAAACCGACACATACTAGCCTTGTTGTGCATCAATAATCATATTCTCAAGTGGTGAGTTGCTTTTGTGAGGCGCAACACTCTATATATGAAGAATTTACTAATTAGTCGGCCCATCAAGCTTTTCTGATTGCACCACCTTGAAAACATTTTACGTTCTTTGTCTTCATACAAAAATTTGTATAATGATAAAGTAAGAGGTGGTACTTAATCCAATTGTCTACACTTGAGATCTTTGCATGCCTTATTGGATCAATCAAGCCAGAAGGCTCACCTATTGCAATATCTCACTAGGAAATCAAAGTGAATCGCTTATTCTATAAAACTAATTTGCTAAAGATTACCAATTTTCTTGTCTCATAAATCCTTCTTGCTGCCGATTCCATTCACTAGCTTTTTACGCACGACATGCTACTCTCGAATTCAGCTCTCTCATCAAGGGTCATGTCAACTGATACATACATACATCCTCCTCATCCTCATCAATGATGTTTTAGGCGGAAAATCTCGAATTTCAAAATGGTAAATGGTAATTTTGATCAAACCCGAAATTTTTCTAGATCCTGGATGATCTAAACGACTTCTACCATTGGAATTTCGCGAAATCTAGCCACACGTCGAATTTCGTCGAATTCCAAGATAGCTCAATTTCATCGCTGAGGCAATCGTGTGTCGTGTCAGATGACATCTCGTGAGACATGTGATGTGACAAAGTCACCTACTACATGTACCCATGTGACACATGTTGCATGATTAGTGAGATGATGGAGATGAATGGTCAGACAGCCATGTGTCAAAAATCCAAACTAAAGGACACAATGATTAATCGAAAAGAGTAAGTGAATAAGACAAAAGAAGAATAGTTTTATTCTTTCATTTGAAACACAAACGGGCAGTAGGTGTGAGATTCAGATTTTTAGAGAGAGAAATAGTGACTTCTCTCTCTTAGATTTCTATGCTTCTGACTGCTTGCCGACGAGCAAGAAGCAAAACTCTGCTCTACGGGCAAGGGCTACAATCAAGTAATCGATTTTGTGGAGTTCCGACAACCCAAGAGGTAGGGATCTTTTTCCATTTGGTTTATTCTTTGGCTAAGAGCCATTTTATGGACGGGATTATTGCGCCGAATCACTGTATTTTCTGGCCTCAAAACCTTGAACCGAGCGAAGAAACCTATGGCCGTGGAACAAGGTCGACCCGAGGGTTTCACTGCTCACGTGATCGTCAGGTGATTTTGAAGTTGTCGGGTGATTCAAAATGAACTTGATTTGTTAATTAGCCCATGTGAGCTAATTTTGGAAAGATATTTGTGAATTAATAACATGAATTATGTGATAATTCAGTTAATATATGCATGTAAAGTATATTAGCATGAATATTTGAATCAGATAATGCATTCCATATGCACCAGTAAGGTTCCTAGAACCATAAGTGTGAGTGCATGACATGAAACAAAGAAAAGTGAAAATGATTGTGAAAAGAATTTCAAGGAAGATTTTCCGAAGAATTGCTCTTCGAGAGTTGTCCAACAACTCATCTCTGAGGGCTAGATCCATGACTGCTTCGAGAATTACCCAAAGAATTCACCCTGAGGGTTGTCAATATATTTCGCAATTAAAACTTGGTAGTGAGTTTGGTGAACAAACGCTTTTTTGTTTTGAAAAACTCGTATTTTTACTCAGATTTGGCTTGTACGTGCGAGGAGCCTGAGGACCTCGGCGCACCGGATCAGTATGCAGACATTCAAGTAGATCACGTATTCGCTGAGCGCTTTGTTTGCCATGACATGTGCACTTAGGTGGGGAGTAACCCATGTAGGAAATTATCACTATTGGGCATTACTCACCCTATCGAGGGATCACTATTTCAAGTACAGGGAGTGTACAGGAGAACGACGCTCACTAGAGGCCGCGTTTTAGAAGAAAGTCGGATTGTGGCTTTGGTATTCATTTTGCATAACATGTATTAAAACTTTAAATTTTGATCTATGTTTTGTTTAAGAGTATTGTAATAACTCTTGAATTATTGTTATATAGTTGATTTAGTATTTGATGTATGGGCCTAAGTGGCCATTTTTACTCATTTTTATCCGTATGTGGACACGTGGCCTGAGTGAAATGTCAGGGACATGTTGTACTGCAGAGCTCCCGCACAAAGGCCGTGGACTCGTCGATTTTTGTTAAGTCCCCGAGTCCCGAAAAGGACTAATGGAGGGTGGCTCAAGTTACCCGACATCCAATATCCCGTTGGTCGACTCCGTTGTCATCAGACTCTGAAATGGGGTATCACATGCTTCTCTTATGGTGTCCCCATTATCTCGTACTTCGCCGAATTCTTCTATTTGCTACTTTCTTTGCTTTTGCTTTATTTTTCGCTTCTAACAGCAGCCATTTCTCATTTCACTTCCCACATTTTGGCACTTTTTTCGTATGGAGCGGATTCAGATATGATATGAAGTTGAAATTTGTGTTACGAGTGATCCCACTACTTTTATCACCAAACCAGTAATTGCATATTATACTATCATTCCTCCATATTTGTGTAATATTTCCATGATGGACTTACCCAATATTACTCCTCTCCACTATCCATCATATTAAATTGCTTATAAACTATATTATTATACTATTCAAAATGAATCTATTTCATATGAAACTATAAATTTATAATATGCATACACAATAACTAATATATAACTTAATTTCAAATATTAACTGAATAAGGTTAATTATTAATATATTATTACTAAATTAAACTAATTTAAAATAAATATGAAAGCTCTATATAAAACTATAAATTTATAATATGCATACACAATATTAACTAATATATTAACTAACATGAAAAGTTAATTTATTAATATATTATTACTAAATTAACTAATTTAAAATATGAAAGTATCATATAAACTATCAAATTAAACTAATATGTAGTTATTTTAAAGAAGACATCACTATTAAATATATAATCTAATATAAAACTATATTATTAAATTTATAATACTATATAAAATTATATTATTATTTAATAATATAATATATTAGTTTTATTTGGATAATTTCATATTAGGATTATAAATTTAATAAAATAGAAATATATTAGACGTCATTTAATAATATAGTTTTATATTAGTTTAATGTAATATATATATATATATATATATATATATATATATATATATATATATATATATATATATATATATATATATATATATATATTGTGAGACTCTTAAAATCCAAGATTGGATAAAGTGGTAAAATAGAAATTTTTGAAAATCCTAATTTTTCTAGATCTTGGATGACGAAACGGACTTCTCCATTGAACTCGTCTCGTGAAATTTAGCTACCAGCCGGCTGGCTGATTCCAAGGCAATGGATTTCACGCTTTTTCGAGGCGCGGGTGCCTGATGACACATGGCAGTTAAGGGATGCCACTCGCACCACAAGTGTGACACTTAGCATCGCGCAGGGCTCAATTAAGCCATGTGCGGGTGTGATCCCATGGCTTATACGGTCTACGTGGGCATGACGCCATAAAACGGATTTAAGAATGCACAAAGATGGAAAAGTGGAGAGCCACACATGAGACACGAGGAATGGAAAGGAGGCAATTCATCGACCGATTTACGATTCTCCAAAAGTAAAAGGACCAGCCGAGAAATGAGGAAGATGGAGAGAAATTAGGAGAAATGAAGAGAAAAAAAAAGAAAAGAAAAGGCAAAAAGGAAGAAAGAGCGTTAGTGGAAAGTGAGGAAAACGTCTCTTAGAGAGAAAAAGGAAGGAAAAGCGTGAGTACGGCGAAAGTGGTGTTTATGATTTTCCCGGCTTCGGCTGGGCCGACTGCTCAGCTCGAAGATTAGAGTCGGCACGCAGCGATCTACTTGCGAACGACTTAAAGTCGAGTTTCGACAAACTCCAAAGAGTAGGATATTTTTCCTACTTGGTTTATTTCAGCCTAAAGGCTTTATAATGGTAGGGTTGCTTATGGAGGCCACGAGGCTATGTATATTAGTCTGCTTTGGAATTAATGGGTATGGATTCATTTAATCGCTGCATTTAATCAGGTAAGTTAGGGTTTTAATTAGAAACTGGAAAGTTTCTAGGTATCATGGTTGTTCGATGTGATGATAAGGATTGGAACCAAAATGGTTCATGCTCGCTAAGGGGCCGTGAGGTACTCGCTGAGTGGTCCCAAGTTTAATTAATTGTATGTTACGGCTTCAAGCTTAATAAATAATACGCAGCTGCCAGTAGAATACGATGTCGATGCATGTGCTATTTAATGTATTAACATGATTTGTATGGAGTGTAGATTATATGTATAAATTATAATTTTCCATGGATTGTAAATGTTTCATGTAAGGTTTCATTCATGCATGTAATACGAGGAAAATTGCATTGGCATCATGCATTTCATATGCACCCACACATCGCGCCGCCTGGTGTGAGGCAGGTAAGGCTTATTCATCGCTGTTGGTGAGCAGTGTCGTGAACTCCTGAAAAAATGGGACAAAGTTCAAGGTAGAGATTCATGAGTATGTAAATGGATCAAAATGATAAATTACATGTTTCGTGGGCGGAGCAAGTCAGCATCTCTGCAGAAAGTCCCACATTTTATTCACTCTGCTGTATTACTTAATCCCGACGATGTAAGTTCGTGAAAATGTTGAAAAGGCGCGGCGACGTCTCTACTTGTGAACCCTAAACTGCGGGCCCACAAAATAAAGGAAAAGAATCAAAATCAGTTTTTGATAAATAAATTGGAGGGTTTTCCAATGGTTTAGTCATGGTGTGTGATTGGTTTTATTTCACCTTTGGCATTCCAGGTGTGAGGGAGTCGGTTGGGACTCAGGTGGTGAGCATGAGGGGTCGTGATTCATGCATGATATAGACATTTCATATAGAACATAATTGTATGGAATGTGATTGTTTGTTTATATACGCCATTGCATATGCATTTTAGCGGTAACCCTCAGGAGAATTCTACTGGCTTTGCTCACCCCGTCAGGACCCTTTCTTCGTAATGTGGACTATCCAAGGAGACGCATATTCAAGAGAGGTACTTTTGAGGAAGAAGCCAGATGTGCATTTAAACGAATATTTTTGTAACATGTATAGTTTTCAGGTAATAAACATGAAAACTATGAGAATATAGTTGGCATATTTATTTTGAGTATTGGTTCGTGGGCCCAAGAGGCTATTTTTACTGTGTATACGGCTTCGCGGATACGAGACATAGATTTCAGCAAGTTGATTCGGTAGTCAACTAATTTCGATTGGGGCGTCACATATATTACATTAAACTAATATAAAACTATATTATTAAATAAATGATCTAATATATTTCTATTTTATTAAATTTATAATCTAATATGAAATTATCAAATAAAACTAATATGTAGTTATTTTAAAGAAGACATTATTCACCCTAATACTATATAACTATATTATTAAAATATATAATCTAATATATTTCTATTTTATTAAATTTATAATCTAATATGAAATTATCAAATAAACTAATATATAGTTATTTTAAAGAATAAATTATTTAAAATTTATAATACTTATAAAACTATATTATACTATATAAAACAATATTATTTATATATCATATCATTTAATAATATACTATATATGACATTACCTGGAAACTAATATAAACTATATTATTAAATTTATAATCTAATATAAAACTATATTTTAAATAAAACACATTTTAAATACACAAAACATAAATACAATAATGACAATTTAAAAGTAAATTAACATAAATACATACCTTAATTAACTCATTAAATCAAACTCAAACCTTCAATTAAAATTCCCACTTTGTCTGGTAGATATCACAAAAAAAAATGGAGTGAAATTAAATTGATATAGGTAGAGAGAATTTGTGATCAAATGAAATGATTTAAAGGTATTTATAGATATTTTTTTTGGGTCAAATCCAGTCATTGATGGTAAAAAAATATGTGTACTTAATTATAGCATTTGGATTTAATTTTAAAATCTAACTGCTAGATTCTTCGTTAAAACCATCGGGATCAATCCATAACCTGCTGGATCAAGCCTGATTTCAAATATGACCGTTAGGATCGCAACTGATCGTTGGAGAGCATTCAAAATCTCGAGTGAATGGGTCGAGGATCAAATAAAATCCAAATACGCCCCGGATTAGTCAAAAATAGTCACTGGAATACCAAAACACATGTTGTGACGCCCCCAAACCGGGGTGTCCGTTGACAACCCGTCAACCCGCTAAAATCTATACTCTCAGACGCGAGACCCATACTCAGCAAAAAATGGCCACTTGGACCCATACACCAATACTCATCAAAATACACCCAACTATATTCCAATAGTTCAAGAGTTATTACATTACTCTTAATACAAACACATTAAAATTTACAATTCTAATACATGTTGGTACCAAAACATCAAAACTAATAACCCGACTTTCTTCAAAATCGCCTCTAAAATACCGCCTTTCTCTCGAACGCTCCTCAGACCAAATAATATTCCATCAACAAAGGTGAGCACTGCTCAAGAGCGAATTACCCTAAATGGGTTACTTCCCTACCCAAGTGCATATGCACGGATTCACGTAAACACACACTCAAGTAAATACGTGATCCTACTTGAATGTCTACATGCCCAATCCCATGTTTCGAGTCCTCACCAACTCCCTCACACTTGCCTAAGCCATGTATGAGAAAACACCGTTTTCAAAACAAAACTTGTTCTCGAAAACACACTACCGAATTTTTAAAAGTATCGACTACCCCTCCGAGGCGAATGTGTTGGAGAACCTTCCTAAACAATTCATGGGCTCCTCCGACGTATAATTGTTAGACCATCTCCCAACACAATTCTCCGAAAATCATCCATTGAAATTCATTTCGCAACCATGATCGTTTTTCTTTTCTTTCATGTCATGCACTCACACCTAATTTCTAGGTTACCCCGGTGCATATGTAATGCATTATGCCATTTCAACACAATTTATACCAATATATCAATTATGCATATATTCTCAAATTTGCACTCATACCACATGTTATTCAATTTTGATCAACCAACACCCAAATTAGCTCACTTGAGCTAATCACAATTCCATTTCCAATGGCCTACACACACAATTATGTTTTATGTAATTGTAGCATCATGTTAACACATTAAGTTATGCATTAACCTATTAATTTCCACACAACTTGCTTATTCATTTCAAAAATTCATGCACACAATACATGGACGTTTTGGTTCAATTCATACAAATCTGACTATTTTTACGCCCCAAAACGTGAGCAAAGGCTGTTCGTGGGCGTTTTACTTCAAGAAACATCTGCCTAATTTCAGGAATCGAATTCCATGGCCATTTCCGCCTCATACACAAAAACACAATTTATCGCGATAAATTACACCACAGTTGCCCAAACAGCCCATGGACTGGCCCAAAACGGCCCAAAATTTCACACACCCGGTCCAAGTTTTGGGGATTCCGACTGCGCCATTCACTACCAAATCAACCTAAGCATTTACAAAACCCTAAACAAGTGGTGAATCAAGAGGAGAAAACCCCTACCTCACCTGAGTTTGTCGAAACTCCCCGAAACCTGGCATCTAAGCCGTAGCCCTCACTCGTGTGTAACCACTTTCGCTTCGCCCGAAGAAACTGACGATCCGACGGCCAGTAATCCTGCAGGTCGCACACCTCTCTCTAAAAATCCTCCATGTTTGAAAACCGAACTCTCCTCTCCCTACTACACGTCTTCAGCTCCAAAAGTGGAGAAGAAGCTCTCCTTTTTGTCTCCACTTTGCCACATGTCCTCTTCTAATTGGTTGAGAGGATTTCTTATCCACTCAACCCAACCACTTTGACTTTTCCAATCAATTTAAGATCACGTCATGCGTCCACGTAGCCCCACCTTGAGCCCTGGGGGCTTACCGAACCTGCGCTGACATCGCACCCGCGGTGCCACTAAGCAAATGCGCCAAGTGTCCTATACGACACTAGTTTTCTCGAAAAACATGCAAATTTCGATTATCTCGGAATTTGATGAAAATCGACGTGGTAGCTAGATTTCGCGAGACGATTCCAACAGTAAAGTCCGTTTCATCATCCGAGATCTAGAAAAATTTTGGAATTTTACCGAAATTACGCTTTGCTCTTTTTCAAAAATCGAATTTTCTCGTGCTCCATGTCAATCTAGGTCGTTAAATCATATGTGAAGATCTCGATCGATGGATGCCTTTGGATATCTTCATATCGCCGATATATTCCGATATATCGGGCCGATATTTTATCGGTACCGAATCGCATCATCTTCACACGCGCGTGTTCCACTAACTCTATATTTTCACGATGTTTCGGTTATCAATCGATATATCGTCGATATTACCGATATTTTCCCAAAACTTCGATCAATCGATTATCGGTGGCCAATATCGATTTGAATGTTATCTATATCCGATATGTCAGTCGATATATCCGACATTTTTAACCCTGCTTGTATATATATTTAATTTATTGTTATCTTTAATTAGTCATTTAATTTATGATCTTATTATTTTATTTTCCTTGTATATATTGTTGTCGCTTGTTTCTTATTTAATTAAATTGGTCAGTTGATGCTTTGTTTAATAATTCAATTTATTTTTCCTTAACACATGAAATCCATCACCCACCCTTAATTTATTAAAATCCCCAAATTTAAAAAATTCAACTTCTAAATTTTCATTACTCAAATTTTAAAATATAAGTTTCCAAAATTAAAATTCAAATTCTCAATTCATTTTCTAAAATTCAAATTTTCAATTTTAAATTCAAGTCTTTGAAATCCCAAATTTCAAAATTCAAGTTCTAAATTTTAATTTGTCACTTAAAATTGGTGTTCAATTTTTAAAATTCAAATCCTCATTTTCAATTTCTAAAATTCAAATTTTCAATTTTAAAATTTACTTCCTCAATTTTCACTTCAAATTTTTAAGTTTCCAATTTCTAAACTAAAATTCTAATTCCAAAATTTAAATGCCCTATTTTCATCCACTTCCCTCTAATTTCCAATCGCAAATTCCTCAAAAGTTCAATTTCAATTTATTAATTTCCAATTTCAAATTCATGTGCCCGACTTCAAAATTCAAGTCTCCTAATTTTCAAATTCAAAATTTCAAGTTTCCAAGTTCAAAATACAAATTCTGGGTTCCCCAATTTCCACTTCGATTTTTCAAGTTTCAAATTTCCAAAATTACACATTCTCAATTTTAAAACCAGTTATCTAATTTCAAAATTTCAAGTTTTCAATTTCAAAATTACAAAATTCCCAATGTCAAAATTATAGTTCCGTACTTCAAAAATCCAAATGTCCAATCTCCAATTTAAAATCTTCAAGTTTCCAATTTAAAATTTTCAAAATTCATAACTTCAAAATTCAAATGTCATAATTTCAAACATCAAGTCCCTAAATTTCTAATTTCAAAGTTTCAATTTTTTGATTTAAAATTCGTTCTTTAATTTCAAAATTTAGTACCTTAATTTCAAAATTCAAGCCTTCCACCTCAAAATTTTCAAGTTTCCACTTCAAAATTACAATTCCTCAATTTCAAAATTCAATAAACATAATTTGTAATTAGTCTCAATTTCGAATTTCAAATTTTAAACTAAAATTGCAATTTCAAATTCAAATTTATAAAATTCAAGCTCTTATTACAAATCTCAAAATCTCAAATTTATAAATACAACTATCGTCGAACAACATCAAAAAATTCCTTGAAGTTGTTCCCATTATTATAAAATTTTCTTAAGTGCGCACTCTAACATAATCAAGAATACACCTTGAAAAATTCTCTTAAGTCGCTTGGCTATTTTAACCTTTCTTTGAGTGCCTATTGACGATTTTCAACAACCTTGGGTTGAATGACCTAAAATTGAGTTTTTTCTGCGCATTGTAGGTCACGCATTGCCAAACAATTTCGATTTCAGGTACCGATGGAAACGACTTAAAGGTAGTGCATTTTGCCATAGATTTTTTCCATGGTGAATATTTTCAACCTTGCGTACTCTAAGATTTCACCTTGTCATGATCAGAATTTCCTCGTTTTTGTTTCCATAGAGCTTTGTGCTAGTTCTATGGCTTCCAACCCAATTCCATCTTCACTGAGGTAATCCAAATCTATGTTCTTTTTCTTCCTTAACTGTGGTCGCTTAACATCATTTTTTCCTTTTCAGAGGCTATTCTTCCCCTTTACTGGCTGAGGTCACACATTCTCTTGGAGAAGCATCTTCTTTCTCCACCTAGTTTCCCCTTTTCCATTAAGATCAAGAACCAAACTACTTAAAGAAGTTATGATCTATGAAACCCAACCAAATCTCATGGCTTTAGGTTTAGAAGGATGGGGTGCATGGATTGAAGTTGTCCCCACTGCCTCAAACGACTTTGGATGGCAATGGGATTGAGCAAAGCCATTCATCTTACTATCAGAAACATCACTTGATGTGGAGTTGATGAGCGGGTAATCAAATTATGGTCCAAGAGTATTAACTTTTCATACAATCTCTTTAGCCTCCTATTTCCATCACACCGAGAACACACTATCTCCTACTGGCCTACCAACTGGGTGCCGATGCTATGTCTGACATTCAAGACTCTTTCTCTCCCTGGGCCATAAGAGGTTTCTACCACTCAAACTCGTGACTCACTGCTATCCAGAATTAAGCATGACGTCACTGGGAGTTCCATCGACGACTGAGCATGAGTTTCTATTGGTTCTCCTATGCCGATATGTGTTTTTTTCCCAGCTCTAGAAAACTCCGACACGGAGTACTCACTATCAGGGAAGACATTTGCTCTTAGGTCAGCTCTTATGCTTAGGCACTTTACTTCTAAATTTCAATTTATCGTGCCACGAGTAAATATGTTTTTGATGAGCCTTACCATAAAGTTACAGCCTTGGTTCGTACAGATGTGGTTCTTCGTGATAGTTTCTAGCTTTCTTGACTAGAACCACATCTTATAAGACTTTCGGGGACATCATGTCTCACATTCTCTATGTACGATGCCCTTGATGATCTTATGTGTTTTTCTTGGGAATGGTAGACTTGTTACTGGTACAATTCTTATTCCCGAGGCCTAATTTGCATATCTTAGCTCGAATCGTATTCGCTTCATCTTAGCTTCTTTGTCTACATGAGACTTTTGAGAGTCCTTTTCGCCTCGCTAGTACCGCTCGAGAGTACTTATTTCAGGAGGTTGTTTCACCTTTTCATCTGGCGTCTACATCTATAGCTGCACTTTCTTTCTTCTCGGGGCCCGCTAGTTCGCTTTGTGCGCTTCATTCCAACTTTACCTCCTTTTGCCTTATGCTCAACTAGACTTCGAGTTTGCATAGACATCGTTAAGTAACATCAAACTCTTCATGCCCATCGATTTCTACCTCTCTATCCACTCGCTCCATCCTTCTCTACTCGCTGGATATCATATTCGACGAGTTTCTCACTTTCGTCATTTACTACTTCAAAAGAATCACGGTCAGATTTTATTCATAAATTTACCTTATGCTGATTTCCGCTTCTTCGCAAAGATCAATTTCTTCTCCTAGCAGACTACCAAGAAACTCCAAGATGGTCGAGGAGAAGAAAACTACTTCTAGTAGCTCGCCTAAAAAGCTTAGCTTAAGGATGTAAGGCATTCTTCCAACTCAGGATGGTCGCCCTCGCAAACTAGCCCATCAATTTGATTTCCATCTTAAATACCACACCATCCTATTGAGATTAGTAAAGAAGGGTAAGATCCCCTTCGAGGATGGGGAACAAGGGTCTTCCATGCATGGAGGTATAGTTTCATGTAGAATGATTCAGATACTAGCAAAGGCACCGTATAAGACAGAGATGACAAAGGGTTTAGATGAAAGGACCACCATCAAGATCGTTGGAGAAGGCCGTGATGAGCATACTTGTCTACTACTCCTTCTTCTGGGCTTATTCTCACCTTCATTTTCCTCCCGTATTTTTCGTTATTTTCGCTTTATATTTTCCATTTTGGGTGTGTTTCACCGAGATCAACTTTCTAGATAAAGGCGAGATGGATTTATCTTCGACTTGCCTCGACTAGACCACTTGTCCCCCAATCCTCTCGCACGTCCTCCTGCTGATTCAAATGTAGCTACAAATTACTTACTATGAGCCATTTGTCGCTTCAACCCGCTTGCCTACTAGCCGAAGGATGCTTTTTATACTTCGTGGCGTTGCATCGACTTCCAAATTACCTCACCCAAGATTTTCATTTCAAGGGCTTTAGTCACTTTCTATTTTCCCTAGCATTTGATCGCGTGCTTTGAAATCCAATATGGAGATCTTTTCCAAATTAGATGCCTTAAAGAGAAAGGAGACTAGTTTTATAAGCTCAATTTAAGCAAGAAAAGCTATGCAGTTGGTTGATAACTATGCAAACGTGGTTGCAAATCTCACTCTACAAAGGAGCCATACTAAGCCATTAGACCCGCTTCTTGTCTACTAGCCGATGATGCTTTTATGCGCCCGGGCGTGCTGGCATCACTCCAAAGTACCCTACTCCAAGATTTTCTATCAAAGGCTTTAGCTAGACTTCTTCTATTTTCCTACATCGATCGCTTTGAAATCCAATATGGAGATCTCCAAATTCAGATGCCTTAAAGAGACGTAAGATCGAAGTTTAAGCAAGCTCAACTTCTGCAAGCAGGTAAAGGTCAAGTGAATTATACACCGAGTATGATGCTCAAGAAGAGCCGACAGAGACATCAAGAATGGGAGAAAGAAAAGATGAAGACCTCTTTTCGTAGAGCAGGCGGAGTCATAAAGGCTCAACAACTTGAGCATCTATAGAAAGCCAAGTCCTCGACTATTTCTAGCTTCCCGATGTGACGAGACAAACTAAATTGGCTTTAGAATTACGTGAAATCGATATCTTCCTTCACATTGCCTCGATATTGGTACTCTCTGCTCCTTTGATTTTTTCCATGATATGACTTACATTTCCGAACAATCTTAAACTGATGAGATTTGACTCGGGAACTTTGTAGTCATTTATTTGGCATTTTTTTCAATCAGAAATTTTTCTTGCTTATGCCTCTTTTAGTTGCAGCTTCATGATGACAAGTGATCGTCCCGAGGTTAATATCTCCTTTCCTACTCAAGTAGGTGGTTATCTACTACCATTTTTCTTAGTGGAAAGTGGAGAATTGAATGTATTCTCGAGATGTCAGTTGAGACTTATTGAGCACTACACCCGCACAGATCACTACACCTACACGTGCTAATTACAACCATGACATTGCATTAGTGGATCAATGTAGTAATTAGGCTCACCACGGTGCAGTGCTTGATGTTCAGAATAATTCTGTGAAAAATCACTGACACTACACATGTACCAATCAGCGACATTTTATTAAGGGATCAAGGTGGCATCTAAGCCTACCTTTGATGTGTGTCAGATGTGTGTATGAACTGCGTAAAAATCATCGACACCAAAGACACACACTATAGCCATGACATTGCATTGGGTGGATCAAGGTGGCACCCAGCCTACCCTTCGATGTGTACCCATGTTCAGGGGAAAGATGCTTTAACTCTTATTTTTATTAAAAGTGGTCTGACCCACTTTCTTTCTTCGAGAATACATACTTCTATGTATATCGTATAGGTACAACATTGAGAGATTTGTCAAACAATGGCTACAAAGCCTACTCGATGTATCGAGCGTGCATGTTGTCGACAATTTATATATTTGAGAAACAAGTACAAAGCCTTACTTTTCCAAAACATAGAATATAATACATACTCATGTTAGAGAACTTAAATGCTTGAGAATAGTGGCTAAAAAGCCTATTTCAATCCAAAACATAAAACATTTCACTAACATTACCCCTTTAAAGGTCAAGCTGAATCAAATTAAATTCTTGAGAATTTTTTACAATTTCTACATGGTGTGGAAGTACTTCTTCAAGTATTTCCATTGATTGTCCTCTGCTTAGGGTTTGCTAAATAGTATGCCTTCCGTGTAGTACTGATGTGCCTGAAAAGTCCCTCTTAGTCGGGAGACCATTCGCTCAATTCTTTGTCTTTAGAACTAACTGTAGAATAATAATCTTTCCAAACAAGCTTTCCTCTTCAAAGCTACCGATTCTCATGTAAGTCTCGGTTACTTTATTTTTCGAATCAACATGTAAATACAAGGCTTTAATTTTTCTCTATCATCTGTTGATTCGAGTTCCATCATCATGATCTCGCTGTACTCTTAAGGAGTAAGGCCATTTTGCTTGGAAACTCTTAGAAAAGGCACAACTACTTTCATTGAGAGTACTGCATCTTGTCCATAAGATAGAGAAAAAGGACTTACCCCTGTAGAGCTTCTTTTGGAAGTCCTGTAGGCCTACAATGTCTATGATAAAATCCTGTGCCAATCTCTGGGATTCTCCTCTAGCATTTTCTCCATGATTCCTATCAACATTTTGTTGGATGCTTCTCGTCAGTCTACTGGTTTGGCATAAAAAGGAGTTGATATGATGAGTCAGGACTCCATAATCCAGAAAATAATTCTCTTTTCCCCAAAGTGAACATTGTTCCTTGATCAAAGAGTGATAGAAACGGGAATTCCAAACCTATGAATAATTTGTTCCTGATGAACTCGGATCACATCCTTCTCGTTTTTCTTCAATGGTATTGCCTCCACCTACTTAGTGAAATAGTCTATAGCCACTAAGATGAAGTTGTGCCCCTTTGATAACGCTGGATGAATCTGTGACGCCCTAAACCCGGGGGTCCGTTGACTACCAAATAACCCGCGAATAAGTGGAGGCTCCAAGCACCGACGCCACTAAAATAAAGGCAGTCTCCTTCTACGAGAGCTTCCACCCAAACACAAGACTGTGAAATAACCCGTCTCAAACAATCCAATATATGCACATATATCCAATATATTCAATCACATGAGTAATAATGCCTCTTGGGCTCAAAAGTCAATACTCATCAAACAAGTATCACAACTATATTCCAATTATCTCCCAATAATTCACGCTTGATTACATCTTCTTTATACAAACATATATTAAAACCTAAAATTCTAATACATTATATCCAAAAGATCAAAGTTCACAACCCGACTTTCTTCAAAAAATCAACCTCTAACCGAGTCAAGTTTCAAGCATGCCCTGCACTAAAAGGGGGTCCCACGACAGGTGAGCTAAACCTCGTAGAGAATCGTCCCAAGTGGGCTACTCACCACCTAAGTGCAGTGCAATGCTCCAAAGTAAACACACACTCAAGTAAATACGTGATCCTACTTAAATGTCTACATGATCACCCCATGTCACGAGTCCTCACCTACTCACTCACACTTGCCTAAGCCATGTGCGCAAAATAATCATTTTCAAACAAACTTTTGTTCTTGAAAATATACTACCGAAATATTCCCGCAAAATACGGGACTACCTCCCAGGTGAATTGGTCGGGGTGAGCTCAAACGTACTCATGGTCCTCTATCCGAAATGTGACTGGCCGCCCATCTCCCAACCCTACCTCCCGAATATCATCCCGTGAAACTCTTCGCAACCATGTCCGTTTTTACAAAAATCCATGTCATGCACTCACACCTAACTTCTAGGTTACCCAGTGTATATGAAAACGCATTATGCCATTGTCAAAACCATTCATACAATATGTCAATGTGCATATTTTCAATCAACTATACTACACGCATAATTCAACATACCAATCATCAATTCAACTTCTAAATTTCACTGAGCAAATCATAATCATCTCCAATGGCTTATAACACAATTTAATTCCATGTAATTGTGTCATTGTACTAACACATTAAATTCATGTATTAACCTACCTAATTCCACACAACGCAAGCCATTCATTTCATACAATTTCAAGCACACAACACATGGACAATTCTTATCCATTTCACACAAACCCGGGACTGTTTTTACAGTCCCAAAATAGAGTAAGTGGGCTGTCCACGGCAGCCCATTCCTACATCTGCCTTCTCTCGTGGAACCTGGATTTCCATTCCCATTCTATTCCCATCACTCAAAATAGAATTTATTGCATAATTCTCAACACAATAGCCCACTACGCTTCTGGAGGTTCACTACTGGGTCCAAAATTTAAAACACCTCCACAATTCTCGGTCCTAAGTTCAGGGACCGATCATACCTACCATTCCCACTATATTAATCAACACGTTAATTTATTCCAATAAATTATCACTCAAGGAAACATAACAAATCTCAGAGCAACACGGCCAACGATTTCACACATAAATGGGTTTCAATAATTTTTAACAATCTGTCCCAAGTTTTTGGGATCGATCAAACGGCCTCACTCGCCTGTAAACGAACTCGAAACATCAAAACACTTTAAAATGCGATTGAAACACAAGTAGGAGAAACCCCACTTCTTGAGTTTGTCAAAATCAAGAACCGGTCCACGCAGAATTTCGCCTCCGCGTAACGTTTTCCTTCTGTTCGTCGAAATCCAACCCGGCCCGATTCGATCTAGAGAGAAGGAGGACCTTCACACTAGAAAACCTCCATTTTTTGTTCCTCCACCTACTGCATCCCCTTTCACGTTTTTGCCTTAGTTTAAGTGGAGAAGATGATGTCTTCTCCTCAAAATTACAAGTTTGCCCCTCATTCTTTGACTTTCTCAACCCACTTTACACATGGCTCAATGTGAGCCATGTATTTCATTTTTGGTGCCATGTGTCCTCATGAGAACATAAAAATTGCTCGGTCTGGGTCCCTCCACGTGGCAGCCTTCATTCCCCGCTGCTTTCACTCTTGGCATCCACTTATTTTGTCATGTGTGTCCTCCGACACCCCACGCCGAAAAACGCTGGGGAATTCCGACCGCCCTGTAATCCGACAAAAATTCGACGCAGAAGCTAGATTTACGAGACGATTCCAATCTGAAGTCCGTTTCACATCCGAGATCTAGTACCTCGCATTCTCAATCGAAATTACGATTGGCCTTTTTTGAGAAAACGGGAATTTTCCTGCCCTTACGTAATCTTCCCAATCGTATCCATGGCCCATCTCTCCAATATGGCTTTACTATCAATGTAATTCAACAAAGTAGGGATCCTATGTATGCTTCATATTTTCGCACCGCGATAACGCTTCGAATAAGCGATGCGCTCTTAGAATGGCCTACCAAAAATAGTCATGTCTTCTAATTAACCATCTGATCTTTTACTCTAGAATGATAGTCTACAAACTCCTTCATGAACTTGTTTCATAACTTCTATGTTGTCTAAGAAATATAAGCACTTGAGTAATAACCATCGAACTTTTCTATATATAGATCTTCTTCTAAAGAGAACAAAAATTCGAAATGAGCCTTCGCTTTTAGTGGAACCCTTGCTTGATTCTCTAAATATTCTTTCAATTTATTCTTCAATCTCCAACAATATTCAAGTCATCGGCCAAGATGTCCAAGCCGATCCCCCCTTCAAAATTGAAGGGTGATTCTTCTTCTATCATGATGAGCGATGGGTTAATTCTTCACCCATTTTTACACTGTAGAGGCTATCATATGTCATCGCCCCCATTTGATTCCCTAGGCACATGTTCAAATTCCACATCACAAAGGAGTCTAACAATCAATGTAGAAGAGAAGTAAGTATACATAGCAAACTATCAAGACTTATACTACCCCCACAATTGCCAAAGTACCACACCGAGAATCTCCAATGACTCAACATCTTTTGCCCTAACGTCTAGCAGATCTCTAAACCATTCACTAAAGCTTCATTCGACCTAATTGTTGGTGCATTCAAAGGCTAGATTGAAAGACAATGTAATCTTTACCTCTTGGTGAGATAATCCGCTGTATTACCATTCATTTCAGTGCTCGAACCATCAATTTGAGATCCGTGGCTCTTTTACTTCACGTAAAATTTGACTCCGCTTTGCTCGTGCGATCTAAGGAAAATCAGCTGAAATACCTTTATTGCTTGCACCAGTGATTATGGAAAATAACCAAAATTGGGTAGAAAAAGCAAGGGACATTTACCAATCCTCCTTATAGTGGTAGTAGTTAACATCTTCATGATCGTCCCAGAGAAACTACATTAACAGAGACTTGATCAAGTAATGCCTCGGTTAATGCGGCGGTGGTGAGGAAGCGGTTGAAATGGAGGGTTTAAGAGAGAGAAAAATGCAACTTCTCTCGAATTTGATGTTGGTGACCAAGGATCTTAGGCGAAGCAAAGAAGGTTGTTCTCTGTGATAAAGGCCTTCTTTTGAAGCGGGTTTTGGGAAGTTTCGGCAGCCAAAAAGGTAGAGGTCTCTCTACTCAGTGTTTGGTTTTCAGGCTTTGTAATGGTTGGTTGGTTGGCGACGAGTGGCGTTGATGAATCCCAGGCGGACGGTGTGAATATTTGAACCCAGTTTTGGACAGTTTAGGAGCTATTTGGGGTGAGTTGTGATCGTTGCCAATAAATTATGGTTTAGATATTTTGGGCTGAAATTGCCATGGATTTAGTTCTGAAGTGAGCGATCTTGATGAGTGGGTTGCCCACCGGACAGCCTTTGCTCATTAAGGTTTCTTAAAAACAGTCTCGGGTTGCTTGGTTTGGACCGAAATGGTCCATATGTTATCAGCAAAATGTTGCTTGAATTAAATGACGATTGTGTGAAAAAATTCATTATTACATAAAATTAAATGTCATTGTGATGTGGAATTATATAAAAAATATAATTGTGTGTAGCCATTGGAAATGAATTGTGATTAGCCATTGATAACTGATGTTATTGATAGAGTCAACTGTATGTGATTGAAGTATCTGAATTGGATGACAGCCTTGATGCATGTGGGTGGAGATTTATGTTAGTACATACATAGTTATTCTTTATGGTGTGTTTGGAAATATTTATAATGTTCATATGCCAAGGGCAACCTAGAAAATTAGGTGTGAGTGCATGGCATAGAAATGAAAAATGGAAAATGGTTGAAAGATTCAAAGATTTTAGAAGAATTGCATGGAAGTGGTCAATGGATTCATCTGGTGATATGGCCCATTCTCGGAAAAATGATCCGGCAATTCCACCTTGGAGGAGTATAGTCCGATATATTCTGACTTCGGTATGATGTTTTCAAGAACAAAAGCTTTTGTTTCAAAAAGCGATGTTTTCTACATTTGGCTTAGGCATCAGAGGGAATCGGTGAGGCTCGAGAAGTGGGAAGAAGTGAGTCGCATTCTCATCCGTATCATGTAGACATTCAAAGGGAAAGTAATATTTGCTTGAATGTGTTTATGTTGAATCATTGCATGTGCGCATAGATGAGGAAGTAACCCATGGGACATTATCACTCTTGGGCATTGCTCACCCAATGGGGAATATTTGATGGGAGTGTTCGGAGGGCAGCGCTCATTAGAGGCCGCTTTGAGGGGAAAAGCCTGGATTATGGAGCTTTTGGTATTTTGTATGACATGTATTAACATTAAATCTTAATATATTGGTATTAAGTGATGTAATCAACTCTCTTGAACTATGGCAATATAGTTGGGATGTATTTTGATGAGTATATGATGTGGCAGGCGATCGTAATTTACTCATGTGTAAGGTCTCATGACACTGAGACATAGGTTTGCGGGTTAGCAGTGGTTATCCAACGGGACCCCAGGTTTTGGGCGTCACAATCATGTTCGAAGCATAATCCTTTTCTTTGTGGTAGGTGGCAAAAGAGTTTCATGGTGAAGCTTTGGCAATCGACTTCAAAAATCCGGTAGAATTTGGTGACCAAAGACAATGCCTATTATAAATGGCATTTCCTAATTAAGAGCTAGATTACGTCTTATCTAAATCTGAGTTTCCAAATTAACACAAACAATGTTAAGCTGGATCCATAAACTAAAAAGCTTCATCTCTTTGCTAGATTCTCTTGCTTATTTTGGTTTTTCCATGACATTTTCTTCAAGTAATTTCCTTTTCTCCATAGCTCAGTCTCACACATCTCTCTCTTTGGAAATTGATGGGCTTTTGGGAAGAATTTCTTATGTTACTCACTGCCTTTGTTTAGGTGGAATAGGAGGGACAAACCTTGTAGGTATTTTCCTCATAAAGTGTTTCTGCCCTTTCCTTACGGAAAGTATGTCTCTCTTTTGGGTAACATTCGTTTCTTTAGAGAGTTTCTCCTTGTGTTTCTAATTTGAATGGATGGACAGCCTAGGTCTTTTCCTTTTCTCTAATTTGTAGACACTTTTACTTTCTTTGTCAGTTCATCCTTAGCAGACAAATGTTGTTTAGAAATCATGCCTTTCACCATCTGAGATGGGAGAAAAATATTATCTTCTTTTCATTCGATCTTTGTCTCATATCAGTAGCAACTATATTGAATGAGGCATTGGAGGAATCACATCAACCACCATGGCCTCCTTTTCTTAGGAACAATATTCCCTTGTTGATCTGTCTGGATAATATTGCAAACTCGGCGAAGCATTAGTGTCTGATGATTCTAGGAGTTATGATACTCTGATCTGCACTCCCACTAAGTTCCTCTTTATTTAGGAGATATGATGAATTTCCCACCGGAAGAAAATCAATCTTCCTGGATCTTGACCATCAAAGTATATTGTGTTTGTGTATTAGGCGTTTACTGAAACCTTCCACGTCCCGGGTGCTTTCTTCGCCTAGTATAGGACGAGATAAAGCATACTTGGAGATATGATATCTGTTCTTGAAGTGCCTACTTTGATAGGTTCCCATGAAGTCTTTCTCAGCGGCTTTCTTTTCTTGAGTAATTCTTCATACTTTATTACCTTAGCAAAAAGCTCTTGAAGTCTCGAACTCCATATGAAATTCTTCCTTAATTATACATCGATCAACTTTATCTTTATCTTCATATTCTGTTTAAGGAGTGGATTTTGCATCTATTCCTCATTCCTTTTGAAACAAGTGATATTTATTTCTGCTAATTCTCCACCCCTTTGGAATTGCACCGATATGCTGCTATAAAATCAGGTTGACTCAAATTTTGTGACTTTTTCTCCATTTCCTGTGACTCATGATAGAATTCGCGGCAATATTTGCATACCAAGTAAAATCAACTCATATTGTGATTAAGGCTGGGTTGAGATAAGGAAATTTTTATAGTTAGCTAATTCCCACACTTTATAACATGAATTTAGCCATGCTCCCTAAAGTGATATGTCTTCCTCTAGAGAATAAAGAAATTCATGATTTTATACCCTCTTGGGTAAGATTTTCTTTCTATCTGTCATTTAGACATGGCTTATAAATTTAGGCCAACTTGTCCCTAAGGCTAAGCTTTGTATAGTTCTGTACCGCTTCTCTTATTGCCTGTTGTTGGTGGTGGGGTGGCTGCATAAATCTACAGATCTTTGAGTGCCGTCTGTGAATCAGGTATTAATCTTCCTTCTTGTGTGGCAAGTCTCTGAGGCCTTGAATGGTTTTTATGTACTTTTTCTCCATTTTCTGTATTTTGTCTCACCATTATTCAACCGGAAGTGAAATGAGTCTTTCTTTTCAAAGGGTTAGAAGGATGATTATTATAGTGTGAATTACGCCGCGATACGACTCGACCACGTTCACAGCTACGGTGTGGGATAAAATTGCATTCACTTTAGGGAATAGTTCAGTTGATTAGTGAGGCGGTGGTTTTCATTAGTAGCTCATTATTTTGTTATTTACTAGAAAACATGATATTAACTTGAATATTTTAGTATTATCGCTCTATGTGTTGTGAGAGCTTGTTATTAAATGAAAGCATCGTAGCGTTTTTCTAGATGTCTTCATTCATGATTTTTCTCACATATAGCTTCAATCCGAGCTTATTTTAAATAGAGGCGAGTTCCTTACTCCTTGATGGTTTAAATCTTGCAGCCTCAGTGCATCTAGTGCCATGAGCTTTGGTAAAATCACGTTTTTTTTAGTGGTCGAATCTATCCTTCAAATCATTATAGAGTGAAAGGATCTTTTTATAGTGAATACTCATTTTGGTCCTATGGGGATGATGTCTAAGGGAAAATTAGTGCTTTTGCACCGGAGTCTTGCTTTGGGACTCTTCATTTCCTTAACTTATTGTTTCTTTAAGTTCTTGGAGTCGGATGTATTTCGACATCGGGCATATGATGATCCATTTTAATAGAAATATCAAGTGCACAGATAATTTTGTGAGATTTGACATTTTGGTAAACTTTTTAATATATGATGAAAAAATTAACAAATAATATAATTTTAACTACGAAGTAGATTCGTGTGCGATAACGTTTTGTAAAATAGTTGCATGGTGTAACTGGGTACAAAAGAGAGAATAAGAGGAAATGAAAGTACAGAGAGAGGAATTAGACATATCTTTCTTAGTGTCTATGTAAAGCAGGAAGAAATACAATTTTTTTAAAGTAGCTAGCATTCTCATTGTAGTACGGGTTGAAAACCCTAAAATTTTATAGATTTGGGCAATAAAGCGGACTTCCGCGAACGGAATTATCTGTAATCTAGTTGCCACAGAATGAATTTCGTCGAATTCCTAGATAGTCGGAATTTTCGTGTTTTCCAGGTGTGGTGCCTTTAGATGAATCAAATGGATTTCAAAAAGTCTTGGAAATTGTAAAATAATTGAAAGTTCATATAAGATAATTTGAACTTGGAGCGAGATAAATAAATTGTTTGGGCAGCGAGGCGCAGCGAGGGGACACGTGGCACGTGAGCCACGTGTCTATATAAAGGAAAAAAAATCTCATTTGGGAGAAAGATCTCGAAATCAGATTTGAAATGGTAGAGAGAGAGAGAGAGGAACTCATTTTCCTTGTGATTTCTCGGGTTTCGTCGGTCAGTAGTGAGACCGGGTTCAAAGTTCTTACGTCCTCGACGGGGCTCACGTGAACGCGAAATGGGATTTCATAGAAGATCCACAGGAGGATTGAATCAGGCTTGGGTTTAAAGTGTTTTAAGGCTTCCTACGGCTTCTATTACGCTCTAAGAGGTAGGGATTAACCTCTTGGTTTTTTATTCCTACTTTTGGGCTAATTTTGGGTTGGTTGTGGGATCGTTTATGGCATGTTTTGTGACAGCCTCAATTAGGAGAGTTTGGAGAAGGGTTGTTATTCGGGGAATGGTTTAGGTCAAACGTGGCATGTACTGAAGTAGCGAGGCTCTGGCACGCAATTGTATACACTTTAAGCACCAACGGAGGTCTCCCATCTTAGTTGAACTCGTTCGCACATTCTTGGACTCTATAGAAAGAAATTTGGAGTCTAAAGAATCGGCCATATGCCTATGGATAAAATTTAGGTGTTCACAACTTTACTGAAAATTTAATTGTTGCACCAAGTGTTCTATTGTATTGACATGATGAAAATGACCCTCTGCTCTGCATAGTTTGGAACTGATTTTGATCGGGAAAATGGGGAAATTATAGTAGTGTCCTTATCTTGGGAGTTGTATCTGCATCAGTGAACTGATTTTAGGCTTTTTAATCACAAATTGGACACACTCTATAACCAGTTATAGTCCGTTTTCTGGTACCCTGAGCTACCCTATTTTGAAGCTAGGAACCTACGTCCAAATTTTTTGATTTTAGGTTGGGAAAAAGTGAGAATTTGGACTAGTATCCTTCAAATAAATTGTAGCTCTATTTGAGAACTTGATGTAGGCTTTTGAATCACCCAAATCGGACCTTTATAACCTAAGTTATGGTTTGTTTCCATGCCTTGCTACGACTTAGGCTGTTTAATAGTTTAATGTCGGATTTTGGGGTATTAGGACTATTCCCAAATAGTTGGAGACTAATGCAGTGGTGTGTTGTTTGTTGTGTGGAATGTTTTGTGGGCATCTATGCCATAACTGGTCTTGAGGATCGAGTGTCATTGTTTGACTAAGCGATGTGTTTGGATGTCGATGTGTATTGCTAACATGTTGACGCGGAGATGAGTTATATGTGCAAATGCCGCGACGCTGGCTCGATTGTGAGTGTGCACTGCGCGATAATGTAGTGACCTGTTTGGATGTCAATATGTGCACTCAACATTTTGGCCCGATATGATGAATTGATATGTGCGATAGCGTTCACGGCGGAGCGCTTGTGTGTGTGTCATTGCTTGATCATAGAATGACATGTTAGATCGTGAATGTTGATATATGTTTGCATGATGGTTGTGATAATATCACGGTGATGTGATTGTCCATGACAGGTAAGTAGTTTGGATTGTGTTGTCAGCAGAAATTCGTTGTGGCATGATATCGTGCGATGACATTGCATTGCATTTATGCCTGAGGACATCGCATGACATGGATGTGAATGCATGGTAAAGATCGACACTGTGTTTGATGTTTGATGGTGTCTTCATTGAGAACATGATGGGTCGACAAATGTTTGGTGTACGATGGTGAACCGATGCAAATGGGACAGCGATCCAAAATAGATCACGGTTCTTAACAGAAAAAGAGTGAAAAATGTGTGTTGGATATAGCAAGAATGGATAGATACCCCTCGGGTGAAAAACTCGATTATAGTGGAACTAGTCCCCAACGGTGAAAAGGCCGTAAAAGTGTGCGGGTTTGGAACATCAATGGGAACACAAAAATCGATACCACAAAAACACCGGGGACTTGGTAGCTCAGTGAATCATGAGGAGTTTGTCAATGGATTTTGATTTATAAGACAAAAAGCTTTTGTTTTGGAAAAATTGTCATTGATGGAACATAAATAACTTTTCACACTTGGCATGTGCATGTGTGAAGGAGTGGTGAGGACTGGGACATGAGACAAGGTGAGTCACATTCTATTCGCGCATAGACATTTGAGTAAGAATGTGTGGTTTCACCAGATGTGTGAAATGGCGTCGTGACGGCTTAAGTGAGGAGTATCACTTGTATGGTGTGCTCTTGGGCATTGCTCACTAGTTGTAAGACCCCTTTGGTCTGGGGTGTTTGTCGGAGGGACAACGATTCTTTGGCGCGTGATTTTGGGAGAATCAAGATGTGGCTTTGATATATTTTTGTAAACTATAGTGAACAAGCTAGTTTTATTATTTATGCCATAAAAGTATTGTAATAAACTCTTATGAATTTATTGTGATATAGTTGTATATTGTGGATATGAAATTATCATTTCGTGTGATCATTACCTCTTACTGTTTGTTAATGGATGGATCGTGGATATATTATTCTGAGGTTGTATATTGGATATTTCGCCGAGCAAGAAGAGGCTCTACGCTACTATTTTGTGAAAATATAGATCTTGATAATTGAACATAACAGTTGAATATATCGGATCGCGAATATCATGAGTTCCGTGAGTTAGTGATGATTGGTGATGATGTGGGTTTTTTGAGGCAATCGAGTCATATAAGAGATAAAGATGCTCGTGCCATGACCTTTGGTTGTCTATTCATTCACATGATAGACTTGTTTCTTCCACATGCTCCTCTTGTTAAAGGCTCAAGTGCTGCACCTTCATCTCCCTCTACCATGTTTAGCAAATTTTGAAAATACCAATTTAAAAATTAATCTAAAAATATAAATCTACAGCTAACTAAAAAAAAAATACAAAAATACAAAAAAAAAAAGTAAATCGATGTCACCTAAACTCTTCATCTAGTCTAGATAGTTAAATATCTTCACAGATTTATACCACTTTCCATTAATACGGACAGGCTTGGACGTTATTTGACCAGATGAAAGCCAAAACCAAACGCCTTTTATACCTACAAAAACCTTGATTTTTGTAACAAACAACAACACATGTCACAAAGTCCTATTCAGCAGAATTGAGGAGGCGGCTATCATGGTTAAAACAGCTACGTTCGGGTTTGGCTTCAACATTTTCTTTCCACCAAATAGACTAATAATGCAAATATAATGGGTAAATCGTGGTATAATGGAGCTTTCTTTTCATAATTTTTCCAAGTTACAAATCAACTATCTTCAAATAAAAAATAAAAAATAAAAGTTATAAATCAACACTTTGATCTTCATACATGTTTATGTCATGTGGATCGTATTGAGTAAAAAAGGGACAAGTGTCGAAAGCAGGCCATGACATGGCTCATATTATGAGAGTAAAGGAGGACAAGTGCCAAAACAAAGCGATGTATTGTTCTATAAGCATATCCTCTTTGTTGAGATGAAATAATAGGTTAGGAGTGCAAAGGGCAAAAAAACCCGTGATACAATTATTCAAAGTATAGAGTATTTTATAATTTGGTCATATCTAGTTATTATAAATACCACATATATAACCCTATTTCAGTGATAATGAAAATTTTGAATGGATGTAGACATTATTGAACCATGTAATTCCTATGCTTGTTCTTCGTATTTTTCTACTATTATTTCTATCACTATTACTTGTCCACAACAACAACATTCATATAAGGAGCTTGTCAGTTGTAAGTCTTGGTTTCCTCACTCCAGTCGTGATCGAGTCACATTAAGGCCGGCTAGAGATTTATACGGCTCTTAACTTCAAGTCCTCGGGGCTAAGGTCGAAGCTCCGCCCATGTTTATACAATGATTACTTGTTCAAGTCCTCATAGGAACACTGAAGTATTGGTGTTTCTTCTGATTTTAATTGGGATTGGTGAGATGCTGTCTTAATGGCCGCGCTGATAAATGGTTATCAAAACAATAAAAAATTTAAAAATTAAAAGAGAGAACCAACGAACTTCTTTATTGTTAATGCCAAAAATTGAGAATGGGGCACAAGTGGTGCTGACCTAGGATAACATGTGGCTTGTAGACCATGCTGCCCCGGTTGCGTAGTTTACAATCAGTGGCAGCTTAGCTGAAGAAGACAGGCAAAAAAAGTGTTTGAAATTTTCCATCCATATGTTAACTATATCATGATTCAAGAGATTAGCACTGAATAGATAATACATGTCAACATTAGTTTAGATATTACATTTGCTACTCAAGAAGTATTGAAGGAAAAAAGGGTGACACAATTTAATATGATGATCAGCAAACAAAATTTATCGATGGCAGAAGCCTATGTCAAATGACAGCAGGCCTTTGTCATAAGTGGTAAGATGATATAGTGAGGAAAGAAAGGCAAAATTTATTTGAATACTGCTTTTCGCGAGAAGTAAGGATGTCAAGGGAATTCAGAACTATGCCTGTGGAATCTTTCACTATGTTGGCATAGACTTTAGAAAGAGTCAGTTTACTTGTCATAGGCTCTCAGAGATTATGGATAGTAGCCTTTGCGCATAGAAATGCTTTCAGATCTACGACAGTTACTGTTTCAAATTTCATATTCTGGTGGCAGAAACTCCCATCTTCTATAGGTTTCCGCCTTCCTGATCTGATTCTATACCCTTAAGATATTAATAAAAGCCTGAATGTGTCAGAGATCCTTAAAAATAACCGTATTTCAATATTAGAGCAAGGAACATAATCATAGCAGAAAAAGCATACACCATTGGACCTAAATAAGTATCAGACCTGGAAGCAAGTACTCATGTAAACCCAAATCAGGTAGACCAAAGAGAAACATAATTAATTACAAACATTTGAAATGATTTATAAGCCAATATTCATTTCCTCAATGTTCATAAGACTTGATCTCATCAGATCCAGAAGTTAACATGGTGAACATTGAGCATAAAGTAAAGAAATTGAGATTCAATTAGATGTATATTTATTTGCGTATCATAATGAAAAAAAACCAAAAATACAAATGTCACACTACAAACCAAGGCACTGCAGAGGTTGACATGAATAATAAATTTACAAGCTAAAAGCATAAAGTCAATCTAAGTTCCAGCCCTTTTTATATCTGTTTTAGACTTCCATCCATTGTGTGAAGAAGATAATATAGTGAATTGTACCATACACATTTGACATTTACTAGTGAGAGAAGTATTCGAAGGCCAAAGAAGCCAAGTTCAATGATTCTTAGAAGTGAAACAAAAAGGATGGGTTTCAAAAGATAACCTTATTGCATGGCTGCCACACATTGAATAAATTGGAGGTGACAAATATTTTAAATTTATAGAACTTGTTTCCTTCATACATATAAATTTCTGCAAGATCCTTGAGAAAATATATACCAACAGCCACAAAGATTTAGTTAGCGTAGGAATTTCAGTGCAGCCTTTACAGAGATTCTGTTTACTTTCCTTTCCCTCTCTTCTTTTTGGGAACCGTTCTTGGGGATCTAAGAGAGAACTTCAGGAGATGCATTTGTGACCAAAGAAAGCACTTCAAATTGCTTATGAAAACTCTCCGCAGAAACCAATCCAGGATTTCTGCATATGTAATTCCCTGGGATTCTCCTTCCATGCTTCTCTTAACACATTGAACAGCAGTCAATAGTCCTTAGCCTGGATTTTAGCCTCCAGAAGATTCCCAACACGCTTTTGACCTAATGCCTCTGGCCTCACAAAATGCTAGCAGGTGGGGCTGACATGTATTTCGGACAGATCCTAAACATGGCAATAATTGGCCTTCAAGCAAAGCATAGCGAAACAGACACGTTGCACATTGTCACTAATGGGCTGTAATGGAAAGCTGCCATAGATGAAGGGCCAAAGGTTTGGCACAAAGGTGCAGCATATTTAACAAGCCAGTCTGGTTTCACAGTCATTCCTTTCCATGCATGTATGGCGTTTTGTATGCAGCAGTTCACTGTATACCAAAAATTCTGGGGCTGAATTTGAAACAGATGACCAACGATGGAGAAATACAGTTTCTTTAACCATACAAGCTTGATGCCGAGCTGCTTTAGCTTTTCTATCGCTACAGTGATACTGCTGAGATTGCTCTAGTGCGTTTAGCAACCCTATCTGCCCAACCAGCACAGATAGCTTGGCTGGGACTACTCCTCGTTCGATAAAAGAGGATCCTCGAAACCACTCCAAGCATGTTCTGTATCCTTCATGGTTCCATGAGGCCATGAAAATTCCTCATTTAAGCACCAATGGTACTTTGATTAAATACCAGTTGAGTAGCTGCTTTCTCAGCTTGGACATTTCCTCCAAGGTTTTCAGTGCATCAGATTCTCATTGCGGGAATTTCACTGGACTTCAAGTTCAAAACATTGTTGCAAAACATAGGCTACAGTCAGAGCATCACTACTAAGGTTAGAAAATTTTGTACGTGAGCTTGCTTTATACGTCAGTTTGCTCGCTTCTTCTCATTGTTTTTGTAAGGCAATAACATCAGTAACAGTAGTATGAGTTTTCTCAACCTGGTCTAATCCATCATTACTATCGTGGTTTCCTCAGAGCTATATGAGGTTTTGGCAAAAGCTTAGTGCAGCAGCTGCTGCCACTGCATATCCTAGAACCAAATTGGCTCAGTTATCAACCTCTTGCCTTCCTCATGATTTGGATAACTGCTTAAGCAGCATTGGGGTGATTTCATGGGATAATGTGCCATAGCCTTTAAGAGGTGTCAGTTTTCCTTGTATTAAAGCGGCTTCAAGAGCCTTCAAGCACCAGTTCTGCTGCGAGGCAATGGCATCAGGAGGAGTTGGAAATGGGAAATTGCAACCTGGAATATAGGCAGAAATCTTAAAAATAAGCAAAATTCAAATTTATAAAAAATATTGAGTGATATAGTTGTATTTCATGATTTTTAAGTACCTAATAAAATCCTGGAATAAGTTCAGTGACATTAACAACTCCGGAAAAAAAAACCTACAGTAAATAGTGCCTAAACCAAATAATGACAGTCTAAACGACAACCCCGCATATGATGCATGTCCCTACAGAGGCAGATGGGAGATTAGGAAAATCATCAACACCCATATATTTATCCAGTAGTACTGTTAAATGCATTCATTTCATTTTTCCTCTTCTTTCTTTTATCTTTGTTGTTTAGTTTTAAGCTGGTTAAAGGCATGGCAATCTAAAGTTTTCAGTATGTTTCTAGTCAACCACTTGGGTGCAGTTATGACAAAGAATCCCATCAATGTATGTTACTGCATTCTAATAAACAAATCCTCAACATAGACTGCTTTTCTATATGTTCATCAGGATACATGCGGCAACATTCAATCTTTGGTTGCTCATAAATATATTGGAAAGATTTTCGAGGAACTCGTCAAACACTTAACTAGCACCAAAAGTATATATAGAACCCACCTTATCAATATCCATGGACTTCATGAAGTATGACACCTTCAACAGGTACTTTTGATGTATTCAGCCACGAGAGAATCAGGAAATATGTTGTGCTTGAGAAGACCAAAGGTAACAATGTGGGTCCAGTTCTTCCAGCTCTCCACCTTGCGTTGGGCAGCTGATGCCTACTTATCCACTGGACTGTCGATTCCATTACTATTAGATGGTTGTAATTCTTGATATTTTTCTTTAGTATCAACAACATATCATTTAATATCAGATAGTTAAGGCGACCGACCATTATTAATAACTGCTAAAGCAGCTCAACTTCTTTGATCTCTTCAAATACAAACTAACAAACATTAACATAACGCAAGAGGAACACACAGTGCACCAGCAGAAAGATATATTTTACATCTTTTCTTATAGTATGATTGGATTTGTCTGCTGGAGTATAAGGTGGCTTCTTCCCCTTTGGAATTATGGTTTGTTGCAGTTTTCCAGCCAAAGTGTCAAAAGCATCCTTAAGTGAAGCCAAGACTCCATCCTCTCCTAAATATCAGCAAGATTATCATCATCCTCTATGGTTTTAGATCAAATGGATCCCCATCAGCAACTTCCCATTCACTCTCATCTCTGAATTATACGATAATTCTGAATCATTTCATCTAGATCCCCGCAGTCTTCATGTAAATTCTATTTGTCAAGTTTTGCTGGTTGCCTGAGTTTTCTTGAATCTCAAATGCTTCATTGATCTCCTCTATATTAATTCCTCCAGCAAGTTCATCTCAGAACTACAAGCCTCATTTCTCTATTCCTGTTTTGAACTATTCATCAGCTCCGTAAAGCTTTATCAAGCTGGCACCGACTCTACTTCCCTCTGACCCAGTGACAAAGACAAGTATGCCACCCTCTTGTGCTCTTGATAAGTGGATCTTTTTATGGGCTTGACCAGTGCAATGCAATCTCTGTTCTCTTTGAAGTGTGTGTTACAGGAAATTGTCTAGTAGGAACTTTACAATAATGGGCGGAGGAGTTTGATTCAATCTTGTTGGGAGTAAGTCTTCAACTCGCAATGCTGGCACTCATCAGCACAAGTTTTAATCGTGGGACCATATTTTCAGCACTGATTCTACTTTGATGTTTTATCTATTTAATTGCTCCTCATTATAGCTTCTGCAATCAACCATAGTTGTAGTACAGTAAATAAAGAAAAGAAGAGACAGTGGGACCGCGTAGTTTTATTATGCTACTTTCTCTTTTCACTGTGGACTTGAATAACACGGGAAAGCATACCAGTGGTATGTCAGTATTTAAGCTCCTCTCATGAGCCTCATCCAAAATTATGACAGAGTAAGCTCAAACAGAAATGTTCTGCATTAGCAAAGATGGAAAAGGAACAGATAATTCTAATAAATATATACCATGACTGGCCCAGGGTATAGTCAGCAGAAGTACAAACATAGATAGGAAACTAAACAAAAAAGAAAATTGTAAGCACAAAACAGTAAAATCCTAGTTATCAAAGAAAAAAAATTTAGGCAGTTCTCAGAACAAAAAATCTAGAAAGTCCATACTCTAACCCATTAAAGATTCAGAAAGAGCTAACCAAACGTCTAAGACTCTATAAATGTGCTATATTGCCAAGTACTAAACAGTTAATTGATTACTGCAGCTTGTTTCAATAAAAATAAATGTCTACATCATGCCAATCTCAGGAGAAATCAAATGATTATTTGGTCATTTACTTAAAGCATCTAAGTATCCTAGAGGTTCTCAATTATACACCCACAGATTCTTCTTAAAATGATCAACAACTATAAACAAACAGTCACTTGGGAGATATATTTGTACTCAAAAGATCTGGTTATAACTTGATTAATGAAACATCTTGAAGAAAAGATGCTCAAATTTAGCTGGACTAACTTATTCACATAAACTGATTAAGTCCACACAATTATTTTTAGATTTTTTTTGACAAGGAAATGAGAAGAAATATATAAAAGCAGCAAAATAATTTTTCTAAATTTTTAATCCATTAAAGGAAAGTGTTGGTCCTTTCTTTCTGTGGACTTAATCCTGTCCTAGAAACATAGTTGAATTGGTATTAAATTGTAAATTCTTTGGAAGGAACAACTGTTCAATCTATTTCTTCACCATGTCTTACGCTAATATTTGCATTAAATTTTTATAATTGTGGGTGGGGCCCAACTGTGCATCTTCGTCGCGGTTCAGGGTCGGAATGGATAAACCACGCAGCCGGAGTTCGTAAATAAATAGTGATCATAAATTCATATAATAACCATATCTGTGATATATAAAACTATGTGCAACCGATGACATCGCGTATATTCAAGAGCCAGCATATCTCTGTATTTAAAGGTCTATAAATATGGAAACAATCAAATTACAAATCCTCAATTATTCCTATTTGCCCGGCGACTGGGGCTGCAGAACGTGAGGCGAAATTGCTGTCATCTCCAGCATGTCTGGCCTCCATCTGCCCATACCCTTGAGGAGAAGCCAAAGAACAAAGGGAAAAGGAAGCCAGGTGTCTGGGAGGCGTGACCTGGCGGAGGGTAGTCCAGCAGCAGGGGAATAAATACTTTGGAGGCTTTCCTATTGGAGATCAGGCTTGGTTGTTGGGACACCGGCTTTTGTGGCGGTGTGCTGGCTGTTTAAAAGGTGTTGGGGCTGGGGGAGGGTATTGTTTTTATGTGGGAAAGCTGTTGAGACGGCGCAGACTCTAAATGTCCTGCTCATTTGCTTCCTGATTGTCTTTTTTATCAAATATAGGTTCAGTGACATACCGGTTTGTTATTTGCTCTGTTTCCTCTGAAGTTCTATTTAGTGTGCTTAGGTGTGTCGTATGCTGATCACTTTTACTTTGTTAACAAATCAGTGGTTCATGGAGTAGGATCAGATAATAAAACTAGTTTTAAGACTAAAGAAGAAAAAGAGTAAGAATCTGAGTTTCTTTTACTTAACATTAAGATAAAAACTATTTTCCTTCTGTATTAATTTTTCATTGCCTGCCTCAGCGTGCTGGAGAGAATCAAGTACTAAGCAAGAATTCCCACAATAGGTCAATTTAATAAATCTGAAGGCATGCCCACTAAGGCAGCTCAGTGGGTTAGGTTGGGGAGGACACGGAGGGGACCAGGTTTGAGTCGAGTGGGGACAAGAATGAAAAACTTACCTATCAAAAAAAAAAAAAAAAAAAAAATCTGAAGAACAGGATGTATCATCATTTGTATACATTGTTGATGCTTCCCGAAAATCGTGTGTGATAGAACTACCTACAGCATGAAAAGTGAAATGTGATCTATCATGGTGTGTGAAACTATTACCACTATTTCTTTTCCTGTTTTCCCTTTGTCAAAAACATTTTTCTCACCATGAGTGCTGGAAAATCAAACCATTGACGAATTTATAAAGGGTTGATTTAATAATCTGGGAGAGAGAGAGAAGAAAGGTATCATATGCCACAGCGTGGAGGTGCGTCAAAATATTAATGTGATAGAGCTGTTATAGCATAGACTAGTGAAATGTGATCTATCATGGCATAAGCAGCTAGGTGCTTCAAAAAATGACAATGTAAGTCAATCTTTTAAAGATCATAAAACCATGTAACTAAATTTCGGAATCCATTCTAATTCTTCGAGAGTTTACGCTGAAAAAATATCCGTAGTTAGTAAGAAGAAAACCTGAACTTCTCTTGGCAAAATTCCGTCAGTCATAAACTTGATGCGAACCAACTGTCTCCGATCATCTTGTCATTGCTGGCCCGAGCCTTCTTGCAGGAAGTGAAGACCGAAGCTCAAATGCTACTGGCTTGGCGCAACAGTAAGGACAGCCAACGCGTCGTGGCTGGGTGGGCACCGGCGTGCACCGCCCGCCGAGCTGGCGCAGCTGGGGCCCGATCCGCTTCGCCGAGGGCTGAGAAAGGCCAAAACAAAAAGCAAATGTGCGCAGATGTTGAGATGGAAAGTCTGATCTCGGTTCGCCGGGAAGTTATAACCCGACGTGGAAGTTCTAACCTGAGGGCGGTGGCACCGCGCTGATCTCACAAATAATAACTTAGCTGGCCGTGACCAATTTTGTTGGGCTTCCGGCCATTTCTTTATCATCAGTACTATGGTGGTCCTTCGGTTGTTTTCAACTTCAGTTGGCCTTGATAAGCCGCCTACGGTTGGGGTAGTTAAGAGACTTGCCGGAGGACAATCTGGTTAGTTGTTTGTGCTCTCAGGCTTCCAGTTCAAGATTCCGATCTGGCTGTCTACTTTATATCAAATCCCCAGCATCTCATTAATCCCATGTGAGTGTTGAACCAAGATAAGATAATACAATTAAAATAAGAAAAATGCCATCTATATTGCAGTTTGTACTGACCTGAGTTATATCATAGTCTAATGCAGGCCAGGCATAAATATGCGCTGACTTGATGTTTTTATGGTCATCAGCGGTGCTTGATGTTGGTGTAGAATTTCTCTATCTTGCATAGATGTGTCATGTTTCTCCTCAGAAACCTCTTTTGTTTTAGCTGGCAAGTAGGACTATGTATGTCTGGTACCTTAAGTCCAGTGCACACACAAACTACCTCTAGAAGGGCCCAAAGAAACAGGCATTGTTTAGGACTTCTCTTTGCACCATCATGATTACACAGTATCAATCTTATCAAACTCCTGCCTGGACCGTATTTTGTAAATCAGATTCCATTTTGCAAGAAGCATCATCACTGTCTTGTCTTGAAGGTTGATCACTGTGTGGCATTTCAGCCTACCTTAGAAAATTGTACTGCCCTCGGCGTTTCTCAGCGCGTCTCAGCCTGCGCTAACATATGGTGAGCCAAAAACACCTGGTGATTCCTTTTACAGTAGTAAACATGGATCAAAATCCAATGACAAACCGACCAAAGGTTCTAAGGCGCAGGGTGCAAATGCATCCTCCCAAAATCAGCATCTTTCCTGAACATGCATTACCCAAGCTAATAGTCAACAAGGGCTTTGTTGGGATGGAAGATGAACAAGAAAGAATAAACCGTTGAAAGAGATCAAAGTCTTGACATATATGTGTCTCAGTAACTAGACCTTAAAGTGATTTCAACTATTTCTCTCTGCATAAATGAAAATTTTGGTTGTTCGATCAAAGGACTCGATGATATAAGTGGATGTGGCCCTCACATGTACAGAACATACCTCCAACTTCTTCTTTCCTTACAGAGCACTCAACTTTCGGGTTTCATTTTGTTTAAACTTTTATACACAAAAAAAAAAAAAAAAAAAGAAAGAAAAAACCCATATTCCAGCTCTTGTGACATTAATATAAATAAAGCTTTTTAACATATACTTCATGCCTTTCCTCTTCTTCCCTTTCTTTTCAGCAACACAATTGCATTGCTATCACCTTTACGACCTAACAAATTGCGAAAAGATAAAGGTCTTAAATCATAATGGAGGTGTGAAATGTATTGATGACAAACATGAAACAACTTCATTAAAAATATTACAGCCTTTGTTAGCATTTGATGCATCCACATTGAAAACATGATTTCAAACCATGACAGAAAGCACTTACCCCAAGTGGGTTAAATGGTTTGGTCTTCAGTTGATGAGGGATTTCTATTTCTATGTACATAAACATTGTAAATTCTAGACTAAAATGTTATTTCTTGTTAAAAAATGTAATTAGTTGTAGGGAAATATCCATGACTTAGAAAATCAAACAAACAAATGTACATTTATTTCCATTTATTCTGTTAAAAGGTAAGATTTGCCATATCTCGAATATTGTTGGTAGATTTAAACTTTTCTGCATTAGCTGTTTCTCTCTCTTTACCTCTCTTCTTCTTAACTGTGGCTATGCCTTGGTTTGAATCTCTTTTCCCCATACCTACTTAATCTCTAGAATCAATGGGGGCCAATAAAAGATGACATTTAGTATGTTTCTTACATAAATCACCTTGAAGTGCTTTGGTGCAAAGACAGCTCCTGCAACTCAGTTATAGCTCCTACGACAAAAACCTAATGAAAAAAATTCAAATTTTCGATGAAATAACTCCATGGGTAAATCACAATTTTTGAGGATATGCATTGATTCTTAAACTCATCTTTTTACACAAAAAAATTAAAAAATACATATACGAGAGATTGATAATAATTTTAGAAAAATCTTTTTCAAAAGCCAGTTTCCAATTAACCAAACAGAACAAAGAATACAAAATAAGAAGACTTAAATGAGTTCCTCTGTGCTTCGTGTGAGAAACTTGAAAAACCCTCGGTGTTTGAAGGAAGTTGAATACGAGTAAAATCTTTGGCGGCGCTATTGAGGTTTGTTTAGGTGCCTGTCCGACCACGGCATGTCAAATTTTAGGCCCATATATCTATGTCGGATTGAAAGCCCATATCACTAGATCTGAGTACAAATAATTGAAACCTGCTTAAAAAAAATTTGCTCAGTTGGAGTCCTCTTCAGAAGAAAATAAGCTCTTGGCATTTGGTCTTCTCTCTATTTGGAGTGGCTTAGAAGATGCGCTCTCTTTAAGGAAATATTCCTAGTTGGTATAGTTCTTTTGTGGAAAGGAAGAGTAAAACTATACTATATCTCTTTGGAGACATTATAGGACAAGAGAAATAGGAAGTATAAGGGAGTTTAGTTAGATCTCTGTTAAGAGCCTGATCTGCGTCTGCAATGCTCAATAAAGCAATGAGAAGCTCAATAGAAAATTTTGGAAAGGGAAAAACACTTGAAGATGAACTGTTCTGCGTAATAGTCGAATTCTTAGTGATATCAATTTGGAACAGCCTGTTCTTAGCTGGTCTTCAAGAATAGGAATTGCTCTACTACCTCAGGTTGGCCTGCCACAAGTAATAAAAGGTGAATAAATGGTGAAGCATATATTCTAACCAAATTAACTCCACAATTATCAGCTACAACAATCTATAACCTCAGAGTTCTAATCCATAACATTACTGAAATCATGAAGCACAGTGATGATCATTTATAGGCTATATATCTCCCAATAAAAGAACACATATTTTTAAAAGTAGGTTCTGTACAAAAGATGACATAAAAGAAAAATGGTGAAGCATATCATTCTGCAAATTAACTCACAAGTTATCAATATGACAATCTATAACCTCAGGTTCTTTAATATATAAATTACAAATCATGAGCTTAGTGATGATCATTTTATAGGTGAAGCTATATCTCCCAATAAATTTCCCCATATTTTTAAAAGTAGGTTCTATACAAAGATGACATAAAGAAAAATTACATTCTTCTATTCTAAATCTATGCTTTCTCTTTTGTATCTTAGTGGCAGGAACAAGGGAGAGGATTGCATAAAAACATCAAACCTAAGACAAACCAATGGTTAGTTCATTCAGATATTAGAGTTTTCACCATCTTCAGATTCAGAAGAAAAAACAGATATCTTCAGATTCTTCACCATCTTAGAAGCAAAACACATAAGACCTCCACATAAGATCTTGGACGTCTAATGACTCTGAAATTCCCTAAATCCCACCTTGATAATAAAAAACAACAAAACCAGATGTAGGCAAATCAGGTAAACAGGTAAGCAAAATGAATTTGCCTAAAAGGGAGACAATTCTAGGGTTTGTTCAGAAAGGCGAAATCCCCTGAATCTTATATGAATCAAACAATTTGAATTGAAGAAAGTAAGGTTCATGATCCAAGACAGTTTATAACATGAGCAAAACAAGGAAAAACCAATCTAGAAAAATAAAAAAAGTGACTGACCTCAGTTTGTTAAAAGTAGTAGAGCTCATGAATAGAGCAATAGGGGTGGAGGTTCAGACCAAGAAACCCTTCTGTGAGGAGCTTTTAGAAATACCTCTTGGGTGAACTAGAGAAGACAATTGTGACGACCCCAAGGTTGGCTCCCTTTGGAATGAGTTCAGATTGAACGATCAGACGACAGGAGGTGAAGACTAGGGTTTTTCTTTACCTTCCGACGCACTTGTAAAACGCTTACAGAAGCACTGATTATAAAAATATATTCAACTAGTCAATAATTAATAAAAAAATAATGATCCCAAAGAAAATAAAAAATAATAGGAAAATAATGGATATTTGGTTTCAACGCATAGGCTTGGAAGAAACAGCTACTATATATTGTTGAATTTTTGCATTAGATTGGACGGCTCATATTTTATATGTCAATATTCACTAATATTTATTAATTATAACAATATAATTATAAATAATATTTAATAATATTAATAATGGAGACTAGTCCTAATAAGTAGAAAATGAAGTTGCCATATATGGAGATGAACATGAGAGGTTGGTTTGGTCATTTCTTAGATTAATTTTACGTTTTTTCTATTAATTTTTTTCTTTATGGAGGAGTTGACAAATCTCAGTGATTAAAATAAAGAATTTGTATATTTGTTCAATATATCTAAAGTTGGTGGGATAAAGTATTTATCTGAATCTGGGCTAAGGAGTAGTGTTATGAGCTCAGTTGTACTCAAATGGGTTCAGTGGTAGTATACACCTTTGAGCCACTGTTTAGCGCAGTTAGAGCATTCGCCCAGTTAATTGTTGAGATTCATCTTGCTCATGGGGAGGAAGATATCGATTTTTCGACTGTTGGAGAGCGGTGGTCCACCTTGAAATTACAGGCCTATCGAGTTCGATTGATAGTTGTCTTGAGCTCGTGGCTTATTGCCCAAATGGTGAGGTGGATTATGACCTACAATAGATTTGTTCGTAATGTCATTGCCAAAATCTCAACATTGAAGAGTTAATATATAAGTTGATAGTAAATGGAGACGTCGGCAGCGGGGAGGATTATAAATGGATGTTAATTATCTGCATTTCATTTTATTGATAGGGTTTATACTATTAGGTTTTATTGAGTAACGTTTTAGAAGAATTAGTGCAACAAATTTATTAAGTTCTATAATGTGGAAGTGTTATAGGAAAGGCGTGAATGACCAATCGTTTGTAAAAAAAATATTATCCTATATAAATTAAATATGATTACCTTAAATAGTGAGATTGTATGCATATTTTGGTTTCCAAACACTTAACAAAAAAGTCTTATCCTACTTGCAATAAATCAAGTAAATACAATAAACTCATTATCTCATCCTCTTTACATATTTTTTCTCTAATTTTCTCTTCATATTTTTCTTTGTTTTCCAACATTATTAATTTCAGTGGAGATTTCTCACATTGTCTTGCTCATATCTGGGTCACACATATATTAAGTAAAATGCCAAAGGTCAAACTATTAGTTGTTTATTGCCTTAAACAAGTGAAAAGAATATAATTAAAAATAAAGTGTGGTTGAAAGTAAAGGCTGAAGCAAAATCATATGGTAAAAAAGTTGGGGACAAAAAGGGCGTATGAGCTTGTTGCGCATGGTCAACCACCTCTTACCTTTCTAAAGCAAAAATATTTATTTCATTGGGCATGGCAAAGCTTTTTGAGTTATTTAGCCAGACCTAATATGAAAACAAAAGAATATCGTATTTCATAAAGGTAAGTTTGTAAAATAGTAGAAATAGATAAATATTTTATAAAGAAAAGGAAAAAGTCATGGAGGATTGAGCTGTTCAAATATTGGAACATTAAAGATAATGATAATGAAATTAAAAATAAAAATGAAATATCATAGTGGGGCGAGAGGAGGGGTTGGTTTGCCTTTTTCCACCGAATCCGACCATTTTTTTTTCCGATGTGAAAAGGTGAAGAGCGTTAATATCATCGAGCCTCTTCTTCAACTCACGCCTGTCCTCCAGCCACACCATCTTCGCAACAGCTTAGCTTCTTTGATGTTTGTCTCCAAAAAGGTAAAATACATAGATCCCTGAGTTTCGCCTTAGGATTATTAATGATCTCTGTTTTTCATTTGTTTTCTATGATACAGATGAAGCTTTTTTTCAGCTGATCAGATCTCACTCCAGCAGTTTTCTTTCACTCATGGTGAGAGGGTCTGGGTAATAGTGACCCAAGAAGGACCCATAGGCCCCTCTTATTTCTTTGACTCCAAACCTGGCTTCATCGGCACACGCACGGTTACAGCTTCTTCTTTACTATACTCATATTTCTCAATAATTGATGTGATTCTTGAGTTTTGGGGTTTGTGGCACACAAAAATTTTATGATCATCTCTATACCTTTGAGAAACATAGATTCAAACTTTCCAGAGACGATGAGGAACTTGAGAAAGGAGGAGATATTGCATCCGATCTCTCGAGCTATGGAAAATCGACATTTTTGTGTGTTTCTATAAAAAATTATGCATACTCGGATGATCAGTGTTTAAAAAGAACATTCAGATTAGTAAAGTCATACAACCAAAAAAGGAAAAAATGGTTCTACCGATTTTCTACCACGTGGATCCATCTGATGTACAGGAAACCAGCAGGAAGTTCGGAGAGGCACTTGCCTACCATAAAGAGATGCAAATCAAAAGAAAAGGAGATGATACAAAATTTGGGAAGTTTGCCTTGAAAGAAGGAGCTAATTTATCTGGATTACCATGTGGATAACCAGTAAGTATATATATATATATATATATATATATATATCTTCTTCACCTCTCCTCGTTCACAAACCGATTATGATTTATATATTTCATTCATTCCGTTGACGACAGAAATATTTGAGTTATGGAAAACAATTTTATGCTGTCCCATATACCTTTGGTATAAATTTTTAATTTGTTTGTTGTCCATGAACTCAGCACAAGTCTCCCTTTGATCAATACCCTATTTTTCCTATGAGGTGCTGGTGGTTACATAATACCTCCGATTTATCTCACTTTACTACAGGCTTTTATAAATACACCTCCTTTCACAGGTTCAGTTATATATTTTGCTTGTGTGTGTTTTTTTTATTTTTTGTATATTCACTTCAAAAAGTCTTAATTCACATGTGCTAGTGCTCCTTAAACAATACCAACGCCAAGCTTATTTTGTAATCTTCATGATGGTTTTTTATTATATTAGGGGGATTAACAATTATATATTTTAACTCTCAGAAAAGACATTATGTCCCATTAGCCTTCCAGGTCATCTGGATTAAAGTTTTACCCTAAGCTTTGTCTTCTAACATTTCTTATCATGTCCTTTTGAATGATTTTGTACAATAATGAATTTATAATGTGTAAAATCTATTATCATGAGAATGTCATATAAATGTTAACTTCCATTTTTCCTGCGTGTTGGTCGATTAATATAAGCATCAAAGTTTTAACTTTTTTAATTTTCTATAAAGTACACTTTGGCTTTTCCTTTATCATATTTAAGTTCGCAATCTAACAATGCAATCAAAGAAATTTTCTAGATTGAACCCAACGCCTGCGTTTCCTCTTTGGAAATGTAAAAATTAATTGATAGGTTAGAATGTAATCCTTGTGACTTTGATAGTATTGTTATGTCAATAAAACCTAAAGACAACTACAATTAAGAGTTTATAAGCCAATATTTTATGAAATGAAATTTGAGAAGAATTATAACACTCCCACACATAGCACTGCTAGTAGTATCCCAACCATTGAAGTTCCTAAAAATTTACGAAAATCAAGCACAACGATTCGATACTAGCAAATTGTGATTGTAAATAATTGAATTATTTCATTACCTCCTCCTCCTTACCACCCTTTTCCCTGGTCATTTATATTCTATATTCCCTTCTATCATGTGTCAAACATTATCTTTTTGTTAAAATTATTTTATTCATCACATTTTATAATAACTCATTTCTAACCCAACATTGTACTTAATTTATATGGATTCTGAGTATGAGACTGAGTTTGTCAAAATTATTGATATAATCATGAAATTCAACAATCAACCTTTAAATGTGGGAAAGAGCATTAGTTGGAATTGATGTTCATTTGAAAAGTAGAAATTGATGAACACGGAGTTGAATAAGGTTAAGTGTGGTTGGGATATATGGAATTGGTGGGAGGCTGAGTAAAGCTACGATAGCCAAGGCTGGCTATAATGAGATCCACATCAATATGAAAGTAGTAGCTTTCTTGACATCAAGAAGTCCAAAGTGATATGCTGAGTTCTGTAAGAACTTCTTCGCTGAGCCTCCTGAAATTTTTAGAATAAGCAATGTATTCAGAGGGTGTTATGATAAAGAGGTGTCTCGGCTCACAATAAGTTCTTGTTGTTTTTGATGATGTAGATGAACTTAAGCGACTAGAATATTTGGTGAAGAGAAGAGGATTGGGTTTGGTAATGCCATCATCATTCATCTAGAAGACGAGCTAAGTGCTTGCTCAATATGGAATAATATATCATATGAGGTTCCAAATTAAACAAGGAAAGTGTGAATATGGTTTGTGAGCTTTTAAACAAAATCTTCTGAAAGTTTTATAGACCTCTCATCAGTGTGTAGATTATGCTAATGGCCTCATGGCAAATTTAGGTAACCTCTTTGGAAAGAAACTAAGTGAATGGAAAGTCTTATTTGTGTAGTAAAACAAACACCATGGAAATCTAATGTACTTAAAATAAGTTTTAACGGACTCGATGATATGGAGAAGGGATATTTTGGATATTGCTTGTTTTTCAAGGGGGATGACCGGCTATTTTGTTTCCTAGAATATTGGGCCCATATGCAGAGCAATAACAACTCTGAAGATAGATGCCTCATTATTTCAAAGAACATGCTAGATATGCATGATTTAATACAACAAATGGGTTGGGAGATCGTGCGTGCATTAGAAATGCAGAATCTGGAAGAGAATGATTGAGGATTACGATGCATATGATGTGTTAACGAGAAATATGGTAGATTCAAATACATGAACTTGTTTATGTAATGGTATGGAGGCTTCAATCTTTTGTCATTAATTTTTAAGAAATTAATTAGTCATGTGTCTCTCAATTAAGTTTAATTTATCTTCTTTTTTTTACTGTCTTATATTTTTCGAGAGCATGAAGCAATCAGAGACTCATTACAGATAAATCTACATTTAATTTATCAGCAACCTGCTGCCGAGAATCTTTCAAATTGATAAATAGACTTAGATTGCTCAAAGTCCACAATCCTCATAGAGAACTATTTCTTGAAGACCACCTCCCAAAGGCTTTGAATTTGCTTCTCATGAGTTAACATATCTTCATTAGGACGGCTGCTCTTTAGAATCTTTGCCAGTGATTTTCATAAATAGCCTTGTTGAGCTCTCATTAAAGGACAGCAACATAAAACAACTTTGGAGAGGATAAGGTATTATTATTTACTTATAGTTTTATATAATTTATTTTCCACGTTTATGTAATTATCTAATGAAGAAATTTGTGCAACTTCATGACAAGTTGAAGTTTATTGATCTCAGTTACTCTACTCATCTCGTAGAAATCCCCAGACTTCTCAAGTGTGCCAAACTTGGAAAGTCTAACTCTGGAAGGTTGTACAACAAACACATGGTACTTAAAAGATTGGTGCAACAGTATTTTAATTATTGAATTGGACCAACTCTTTTCCCTCTTGAATCTTGTAGGGTGTGTAGATCTAGCTGTTCTTCAAGGGCGTTAACAAGTGGAGCAACTTCAAAAATTGTCTTGCAATGGCTCTGTTCAAAGCTAGAGATTTCGAAATCAACAGCAGTATGAGAGAGCTAAGGGTGCTTAGTTTGGTGAACAGTTATAAAGGACTTACCGTCGTCACGTCTACATGGTCTTCAAACTCTCCTACTGAATAAGTGTTCAGAGCTCCACAAAATTCCTATTCATATCTGCCAATTATCATCATTGGAAGTATTGGACCTAGGTCACAGCAACATAATGGAGGGGAATTCCTAGTGATATTTGCCATATCATCATTAGAAGAAAACTAAATCTACAAGGAGGCCATTTTAGTAGCATACCTGATACCATCAATCATAAACTCCAGGCTGAAAGCCCATAACATAGTCACTGCAACAGACAATTCCAGAGCCATCAAGTTTGCGACTCTTAGATACCCACGGTCAAATTGTACTTCATCAAAACCCTGTTTTTACCATTGCATTCTCTGGCCAATTGCTTCAGCTGTACAAGTATAATTTTGTGTCATACACTTGCTATGCAGACTCTCTCTCTCTCTCTCTCTATATATATATATATATTTAAATGGTGCTTTGGTGCAGGATTTAGACACACTCAGATAGTGATTCTTCATAATGGCAGAGGAACTTAATATTGTTCTTCTAGGAAGGGATGGAATTTAGAATGGATAATAGATCGGAGAAATATAAATTTGATGCGTACATATCTCCCTGAGAACTGGCATCAATGTGGGATTTGGATTTTACTATATGTTTGTTCCAGTTTTCTCATAAATCTGCAGGTCTGAGAAGATGAATCAGGCGGTGAATCTGTGAATGGATCTTTTTGTAAGAATGAACAAAAATATACACATTCTTGGGGAACGTTTTCGCTCTGATGAATGGACTCAAAGGGCAATTACGGCTAGATACGAGGACTTCAACAATAATTCTGAGAAAGCCTTCAAGTAAAGGTGGAGTCCGCTTTATGCTCAATGACCTTCAACAAATCCTTCATTGACAACACAAACAGAGGATGCAGATGTTAGAATGTGCAGTGTATACTACGATGACGAGATTAACGCCCTTCAACGGAAGCGGTGTTTTGAGAACAATGATATGAATGAACTACCCACTATCGTGAATCACTTGGAACTTGATAGTTTATGTTTGCAGAGTTGCAAAAATCTTAATAGTCTTCCTAGTAGCATATGTGATTTCAAATCCCTGGCATCTCTCTCCTGCTCTGGATGTTCAAAATTAGAGAGATTTCCAGAAATTCTGCAAGATATGGAGAACTTGAGGAAGCTTTATCTAGAACTCTTGTTGTTACTGGCTCTCCAAACTTCAACAAATTGCCAGACAACTTGGGGAGACTGCAATCTTTAGAGTGTCTTGAAGTTGGGTATTTAGGTTCAACAATTTTTCAACTGCCATCTTTGTCCGGTTTATGCTCCTTGAGGGATTTAGATCTTCGTGCCTGCAATCTAAGAGAAATTCCCAGTGAAATTTGTCAGCTATCATCATTGGAATCATTAAGTCTGAGGGGGAACCACTTTAACTGCATACCTGATGGCATCAACCAACTTTATAAACTAAAATATCTTGGCTTGAATTACTGCAAGATGCTTCAGTATATTCCACAACTTCCATCAGGTTTACTGTTCCTAGATGCCCATCACAGCACATCCCTGCAAAATATATTCAAATGTCATAAAGACCAAATTCAGGTATGGTTTTCATATATCATTAAACCTTTTTTTTTTCATGGAGACAAATGAGGGTACTTTGTGTAGGGGGCCAAAAGTAAAAAGAATTTCAAATGTTTGTTCCTGGAAGTACTGGGATTCCAGAGAGTGGATAAGTCATCAGAAAACGGATTCAAAATGACAATGGAACTTCCTTGTAGTTGGTACAGAAAATGATGACTCGCTTTGTTCTGTGCTCTCTTTATGGTCCGTTGGATAATGAATGGATGAACACAAATAACAGCACAAATCGTTTGATTTTCCGCTGTAACTTGGATTTGTATGAAGACAGAGCACCTTTACATAATACCTGGGTTGACAGCCATATTAACTATTCCTATCATAAAGATGAATCCAATCGAGTGTGGTTGATTTATTATTCTAAGTCAAAGATTCCTGCTACTTCTAATTGCTAAATGGCCAGAAAGCCATGGAAGCTTCTTTCGCTGTCTACTTTGGAACAAGGCAGCAGTTCTCTTGGGGATTTGGGTCGGCATAGATCAGTTGTACAAGATATCAACAACATTCACTCTCAGAGAAGCTGTGATATTGCCAGATCATCAGTAGATGGAGTTGGATCATAGCACCACTCAGGGCTATTGATGGTAATGGAGTTGATGCTCAAGACCATGAAATGGATCATCCACTGGTGGCTTGAGCTTCTTGCAAATTTGCTCATTGATATATATGTTGTACAAGAGACTAATTGTTTCAAGTAAGAGAATCCTCGATTTTGGTAAGTCACCCACCTTTCTCTTCTTAGTTTCCATCATATATGCCTCTGTGGATTTCAAGGGGCTGGTACCCCTTTATTTATTCAAAAAAAGAAAAAAAGAAAAAATTACATGGACTTGTTTTAGGGCTTTTTTAGGACAAACTTGATTGCATTAATTGTTAATTCTTTTTGAGGATAAAGTATTTTGTTGGATAAATTAGTACATGTCAAGCCTTGATTGGATATTCCAAACTGCTAAATGCATTGCGTCAAACACCCAACCTCTAGCAGTCAAGCCATGGACTGATGTCCTTACTAGTCAATGTATGTCAAATATACTTCTAACCAATTTCTAAATTTCAATTAAACTCATGCCAATTTGAACTCACACTTTCTTACTATAAATAATTCTTGGTGTTAAGAGATCAAAACTCAAAGCGAAAAAGTGAAATCAAATTAATTAGATGGGAAATGGTATTTCAAATTTATATATTTTGTTTTGGAACATTTCAAGATGCATGTTGGGTGTTTGTTTCTACTATTTGAAATGACTAAAAATGTAAGTTATTAGTTTTGAAGCATTAAATGTTTTGTGAAACTAACTTACTATAGAAAAATTACAGCAAGTTAATGTCTTGACTCTTGGGTTTGATTGATATCTAGGGGGAATATCTCAGGCAATTGAAAGTAAAATGTTGACTTGAGTATCAAGGACATAGAACTTGAATGATTAAACCTTACATCCTTATTTGTTTAGGTAAGTTAGATGCTATACAAGGAAATTTCCAATTTTGATTAGACTCATGTTGAGTTGAATTCACAACCTTTTTAATTTACTACTCCATTTGTTTTCGTTTTTTACTTTTTTTTCCCATCTGAAATAGAAAGAGAATGTTGTTGAAAACAATCAAATTCAAGAGGAGAAAAAACATCTTGTTCATATTTTTTGTTTTTCAAATGTTTTGGAAAGAGGTATATATGTGTCAAAATTACAACAAGTTAAAGCAGCATTATCGTATTGATTTGTGATTAAAATCTTTATGAAATTCATTCTTTAATTAAACTAACCAATGGAAGTTTCCATGTTATTATAGAGTTATATATATATTCCATTCTTCATCATGACCTATTTGAATGTTTTGGAGAAAATTGATTTGAGTATTTTTTTGTGTTAATTTGGTAATATGATTTTGAGATATGGCTTCTTCTATTGATTGTTTATAACTATAATTACTATGCAATTACTTTAAAAATTGAAACATTGTATTTTTGTGACCAGTTTAGGTAGCAATACATAGAAGAAGATCTTCAAGGCAAAAAGTCAAAGAAGATTCAGGTAATTTTGTTTATGGCGAAAAACCAATACGTGGTCGGGCCAGACTTATCCTTCAAACAGCCCAGAAGAGGTGTGGTCATGAAATCCATTGATGCCAAATGACCCCATATATGAAAAAGAGTTGTGGTAGGTTTTGGGTTCAACTTGATGAAGATAACGTACATCTGTGTTGAGCAACTTCTAAATCCTTGAATTTATAAATCTTTAGAATTAGGTCTTTGAGTAACGATAGAATTTGGATATTCTCATAAATATGATTCCAAATCCACTAACCACTACCTTGCTCTTTTACAAACTATCAATCTTGAATAAAACAATTCTTTCTTGTTCTAGTTTGACAACCCAGAAAAGTGGATCCTGCATTGATCTTTATCCTCTTACTAAATCATCTAAGGCTCGTCGGTACCTTGCTCCCCATTACCTTAGCACTCAAGTTTCGAATCTGATTCTACGTCTCAAAATGACTTTGACCACAGTTTAGACTCTTCGGGCCTCACATGTCCTTTGCACATTCTTGAGACCAGATCTTAATCCAAACTACTTCTGGTTGTACCATAGTTCATAAATTTTATTAAATCTTCATTGATCTTCAAATGGCCATCTTCATCAACCAGAATATACTAGAGCGAAGATATAGACAATCTCAAACCCAATACTATTTATAACTCTTTAAAAATAATATTCAAAATGATTAAATAAGCAAGTACAAATATTTTTAAGTAACATGTCTGATGGCCGACATTGCCATCTACAAATGCGAGGTATATGGTTACAATCAGACATAATAAATACTTTTATAGTAATATAATAAGTAATTTTCTCTATAGCCATTGCCACATGACCGCAACTTCTCGTCGTATTTGGTGCCCATAAATATAGTTGTAGTAGATCTTAATTTATTATAGCCATGTATTTAGATTTGATATAACATTATCTATGCCACATATAGTCACACCATTGCCACAATTTATTTTATTTTCAACTATGTTATGATTTATGTGATTTATTATTTTTGAGTCGGGGTTATGATTGCGTACATGACTTTCTTGTTGTAGTGTGAGTCTTTTAACTTTGAACTTTTGTTGATCTTTAGATTCTACCTCTTCTTTCTAAAAGTTTGTAATATTTTTGAATAGCTAATCGTTTAGCACTGCTTCTCATAATAAAAGATATATGACATTGAGTTTGCAAATCTACATAACAATAAGAATATTTTAGAATTAAATTTATATTTTCTTTAGGAAATTTCAATCGAGAAACTAACCCTTAAAATGTAAAAAGAATATTCAGAGAAAAAGTATATTAGAGGGAAAATTTTCCTTACCTTGCCTTGTGAAATTAAATGTTGAAAAAAAAAGTACCCTGAGTCTTGTAGAATGGAAGGCTCAACAAGGAGGTCAACTAAGAATATAGAAAAATATTGAACAATTTAATGTATTCATGTATCAATATTTCTAAAATTTCATATAAGCTTCTTCTAATTTGATTATATTTCATCATGAAATCAAATATAAAAATTTCTTATTTGCTCACTGATATATTTATTTGTTACTAAGTAGCTAATTTTTTATTAAAAACTTCAAAGTTTCTCCCGGAAATTGTTTACCCCCTTTTAATTAATTTAATATACTTTTTACATTTTCTTTCATCATTCTCACTTTTAATAAGTATATTTTGATAAATATAGTACAAGAAAATCCATAATGATATTATTTGAGGAAATAGGATGGACAATCTACATGATGAATGCATTTTAAATATCCTGTAATGCCACATGATATTTTGGTGCTATATTACAAAAAAAACTATACTCAAATAAGAAAAAAAAAAAAATATATATATATATATATACCTATATACTTATATATATATATATATATATATATATATATATATATATATATATATATATTTTTACACAATCATATATTTACTTACCTACACTTCCATATCTTAGGGAATATATTTTAATTTCTTATTAGTAAACTAACATTAAGAATTACGTTGATGTTTACTTAAATAGTTAACTTTTGTATGTTTTATAGCAGGCTTTTGTAACATTAAATAGTCAACTTCTTGTAGTATAGAATTTTGTAAATAGGGGTCGCGATAGAGGAATTCTGCACATCGCAAATGAATCTATAGTTTTGTGTGATATGCTTCTAAAGTCTCTGTTGTGATAGAGTTTTAAGTGTCGCGACAAGACTTGCAGGTTGTGGTGAGTAGAGGCTGCGGCGACAAGAGCGCCTTTGGCCTGACGAGTGTGACGCACCACACGGCGCTGCGACAAACGCGCGGCAGCGCATACGACGAGGCGCACGGTGTGTGTAATTTGTTCACGCTCTGGACCTATGGCGGTGCACTGTTTGGGTAATTGTTCATGGGTGCTGTTACAAACAACTGTTCATGATGCTGTTCCGAAAAATTGCGAATTTTATTTTGTGAATTGGGTTGTCCTGATTGTGAGTATATGTTTTGAATGTTGGTGGATTTGGTGTGATATGGAATTGTTTGCGAAATATAAAATATGAGTGAACATTGGTTTGAAATATATTTATCTTATTTTTCTCTTCTCAAGGATTTTATGAGGATTTATAGGAAAAAATATATATATTCTCTCAATTTAGAATTTTAAAATACTTTAATATGAAAGCGTATTAAAGGAAATTCTTTGTGTGACTTTAAGCTCCTCCATAATTATTGATCATTTTCAGTACCTTAGACCGCTGCGAAGTGATCTTTGGTGTGAGGATGAGGATTGAGAAATATTTTGAATTAGTATTTTGTTGGAAAGATTTAGGATTATTGGACTACTTTTTGGAATTGAATGTTTTCTAAACTTTTGCTGAGATTTATATGCTAGAATGTTATGTTTTGATTATTAGCTTTGAAGAATTTATACGTTATTGATGTAAAGCAATGATATATATTGTAATACTTTAAGGAATAATTTATGTCATTGAAAACTATTGTTCTTATGAAGTACTTTAAATTTTGTGAACATATTTAGAACAAATAGGATTCATAAGCAAGAATTTGAAGGTGTCATGTATATGTGGGATTTTAGAGCCTTATATGAGAATTGTCAATAACGTCGTTAGTTTGGGTTGGGATGCCACATATAAGGTCCAAATTAATTATGTGGCCTCATGATCATATGTGTCATGACTCCGGTTTGGGCAGCGAGAGCACGGCCCCATGACCCCGGAGTCAAATGTTTGACCTAAGAGGGTGCACTCTTATTCAAGTTGACCGTAATCAAGTTTTTGTTCTTTATTGACCACCAGCAAGTCTTACCAGGCTAAGTCTTAACTGGCAAACAAAGGACATGGCATCATCTAACCAAAGTGCAGATCCTCTCCCAAGTCAATAAGTTTTGAATAATCGCCCACCATAAAAAAATGCATTCTCATTACTGATCCTATAAATAACCCAAAGTACTGAGTATTATATTAAAATGTGACTCTGAAGTAGGAGTGGCCCACAAATCACCTTAAAGCGCTCTGCTGGCCTCTAGAGGTGTTTTAGAGAGCCTTTCTAGCGTTTCTTTTGGTCACTGAGTTATACGCATCAGTCATAAAATGAAGGAGTGCGGCATGCCACATTTGCTCACGTAAGGGTGCCACTAACTAGGGGACATGGGAAATATATTTAGATTAAAAAATAAATATAAATACAAGTGATTAAATACCGAAAACAAGAAAATTTGGATAAACCATAAAGTCAAGAATTTGCACAAGCATCAATGAATAACCAACACACTCATCATTCACCTAATGATTTAGCAACCAACTTGATGCGAGAAAAATAAATGGAATGCAATTGAGATGTTATGCAATGCCTTTATTGTTCTCGGGCTTTCATCGAGATAGTTCATGCCCTAATACACTCCCCATTCAGAGTCTTCTTGGGGTAAGTTCTCAAAAAATTTATATTTCAACATTCTCAACCTTTAAAAGAAAATTTCATAACCTTACATTAATTCCAAAGTCATCATTTTTCATCAGGACACATTTGCGTCTTGAATAATAAATATAAGCATTCCATTCACGAAACAATTTCACTATACAAAAGTTTCTAATTCACATTCAACACATTATAAAGTCCCAAATAATTGATACAACATTTGTTCAATATTAATTCTCAACCTTGAGGACCTTCATCACCCCAAAATCTGATAAGGGCGTTAAATTCATAATACATCTTATCCCGAGGCTCCGGATAACAACTGTATTTAAAACCACCCGAATAATTTTCTAACAAAATCAAAGAAGGATCCTGGTAATCTTATCTCACTACAAAAGTTATCATTTCGATGGTGCTTTTATTAATCATTTGGAGCTTGCTGGAGTACTAGAATTTGTCGTCGGGGCCCAGGATCGATGTCTGATTCTGGGAGAAAGGAGTGGTCGACGGGGTGTCATAGGCCGTCTCTCCAATGCCTAAAGTCAGTTTCTCTCTTACGAAAAGGAAAAAGATCAACTGTTGATGGTTTTGTGATTGCGTACCTTTCGTTGGTGGAATTTCTCGGTATTTATCGTTGGTAATCACGATGACTTTCCTTGTTAGACGATGATACGACATCTTCCCTATTGGGTAGGAATCCATCTGCCTTATAAATCAGTGAATATTAAGGATAATTAAAGGGTCATAATCATGAAATCCTCTTTACCCTTAATGGTAGTGTCCGGATCAGCGGAGATGAGTGCTTTCGCTCTCGTCTCGGCGGGTAGATGTGGTTTATCCACAAATCACTTTTGACCCGGCAGTTTGACCTTGGCTCACGCACGTAGATGGCACCCGAGACGTCATCGTGGGCCAGGAGTCCCCCACGTGAGGCTCTTACGCCGGCCGAGGATTCGGCCCGCTTAAGCTTTGCGATGGTTACCGTTCCTTGGGCTCACGTCAGGCATGTCTTTACGATCTTTTAGCACTTTATCGGTTACCCGGTAGCCTTAGCGGCGAGCTTGGGCAAGGGTTGACTCGTATCTTGGATCGAGCAGCGAATTCCACGTGGCCGAATAGGGTTTATTGGTCTAGGCTTAATAAGCCATCAATCGTAATTGTAATGATGACTGCTCTTGGTAGTCATACCCAAGTGAAGTTTCAGTGTTTTTTAAAAGCACCCCATGACTATTTAGTGTGCCCCTGTTGCTAAGCCTCTTTCTCCGTGATCTGATTTTCATCCTCGAAGCTTCTCTAATCATCGCTCAGGCTGTCTTGGTGGTTTAAGCCGTTCTATCTAAGCAAGGTCATCTCTTTTGTTTTCTTCCCTAGTTTGAAAGTACGTCATTCTTTCTTCCCTGTTTACCTTTTTCTTATTACGGGTTACGTAGGTCCACAGTGGTCATTAGCAACTCTATCCTCTTCCTCACTTTTTTGGTCGGAGTTCTATCGAGCGCCTTTTAGCCGTGGGGAGTTATTATTATGATTTTAAGCTTATTAGGGCGTGTTTGGTTGGGATTCCGCCCCTTTATCGTTCGTTCGACCTCCCTTATACTTGCCCAATCATGCGTACTTATTTTGGGCCCAATCATTCTTACGGTCTCTTTGGAGGGTGTGAGATTTTGGTTAGGGCGAGACAAGTGGAGGGTCGAGTGATCGAAGCCATTGTTATTAAATAGTGTCCCATGACGGGACCTCCTTCCGAATCTGAGGAAGGCAAGAGCAAGGTCGGGTGGGGATAGTTTCACGGAGTTGGAAGGCTACTTGAGGGTTGTTGTGAATGCGGGGGCAACGTGCCCTACGATCAGTCCGAGGCCCTGTTTTGGAAGAGACCTTGGCTAGCTGCTAGAGCCCCCTTTGGGTGTTCATGTTTGGTGTCTAGACTTTCAGCCTTCCATCGTCTAAGTCTCTTGAGAGATGGTTTGTTTTTGGCGACCTTCGAGCGGCCTCAGCTTTCCTCTGCAATCCTTTGTGGCTCTTACAACACTTTGTGTATGTTGGAGTCTGACTTTTTCTCACGATTTCTAGGGCATTTTGGTTGGGGTGCTAGTGGGTAACTTTAGGGATAAAGGTCTGGGGTTCCCGACATAACTCACTCTTGGACTTCTTTAGAGTGAAGGGGGTCGCAGAGGGCTTTTTGTACATTTCTAAATGCACCAATGCCAAGCTGATCATCTCGGATCTTCCGTCCTCCCACAAACACTGGAAGGAACGTTATTTTTTCGTCAGTGGTTGTAATTGGGAGTATAATTCTGCTGACCGAGAAGATACGCTTGGCATTCCAGATTTGGGCGCATAGAACCTACATGAGGTTTGGATTCTTAGTTAATTGGAACGTTATTCGAAGTGTGAGTCTTTACCTAACTTTGCTTTGATTTGTGCAGCGCCAATTAGCCTGGGCTCGGCTTAGGATGAAAAGATGACGGAAGTTGATTAAATATATGCCCAGATATTAGAGCTTAGTGGAAGAATCAGATATTCCGTGCCTTAAGTCTTGAGAGCCTTCTGACCTTTTGAGCCTTCGGTCATAAATCTTCTCGACCCTCGGCTTTGAGGCCTGATCTTACATCATGAAGCCTTCTCGAGAAGAGCTTGCTAAGCCGAAAGTTAAGATTTTGGCGAAGAGAGAAGAAGGCGCTAGTCTGGGATCATTGCCCCAAGGCAACCGCATCGGCTCGAGCAAAGTCAGAAGTTGGGGAAGTCTCTCGTCATCATCTATTCAGGCAGAAGGATCAGGGCAATTTTGGGCAAGAGAGGTCGCCAGCCTCATTTGCGGCTGAGGTGTGTAAGTAGCAGATCCCCTGGCCTTCAGTTCTCCCAATGCGCGGTAGCGAGTCCTCACTGGAGGACGTCGAAGACCTATCTTGAAATCCACACTTTCTGTTGTTCGGGCCCTTGGCGTGGCGGGATTGTATGAGGCGTTTGAGGGCAGGAAGCCATCTGGTTGAGAGGATGAGGACTTGTTGCTTCTGAATCTGAGGCTCGCTGCTTAGAGTTTGTAGCCAATCAAATCTACGAGACCCAGGACCTTAAGAGGGCGGATGCCATGTTGTTGGGAGGCTGCGCGGCTGGAGGCGGCCGATGTCAGAAGCCTTTGTTGTTCGTTCCACCTTTGTTTCAAACTATCAGTTAATTGTATCGTGGTGTTTTAGATGCCCCGACTTTGTTCTACAGTAGACCTAAGATTTAAGAATAACATGAAATCGACTCTCACCTTGGTCCTTTGGGACTTCACCTTCAACCGTGGTTTGGAGGTTAGGAGTAGCGAGGCATCAAAGTCACTAACCTTGAGACATTTAGGCTTTTCCTGTAGTTGCACTTATTACGACAACTTTGGGCTTTGAGCCTTTGACCATGTCAGAGCCACTGATTTTTTGTCGATCTGTGGATATTTGCCTTTATATACCCTTTGGACTTTTATGCTTCTTTATCCTTACTTTACAACTGTAGTCTGCAAAGAGCCAGGGCCTATTAAACTCTTTTAATAGCTGAATTTGTTGTGCATAAGCGTATGAGTTACGTGGCTCTTAAAAAGCGAGCTACGAATATCTTATTGGCCAAAACTCTTGAGCTCTTGTGAAGCGACTGTGACTCTTAATGAAGAACAGGCTCTTTGGGCTCTTTGTTGAAGGCGAGCTATGGCTCTTGTGGCCAGGCTCGTGGCTCTTAACAAACTTAGCTACTGGGCTCTTAAAAAACAAAGTTGTTGGAGGCTCTTATTGGCTTGAGTTTTAGGCTCTTAACAGAGCCTTCAGCTCTTGGAGAGCACGTAGGCCCGAATGTCACGGCTCTTAGCGGCGATCCTACGTGACTCTTAACAAAGGCCCAGGCTGCGGGTTCTTATTGAACACTAGCTACATGGCTCTTTACAAGCGAGCTGCGGGCTCTTTATTGAAGGCCAGGCTACGTGGTTCTTAACAAAGGCCCGGAGCTCTTGGGATCTTGTGAGGTCGAAATTTCTGGCCTTCAGTGCAGTGGGCTCTTGTTGTCCCGGCTCACGTGGGCTCTTATATGAGGCGAGCTATGTGGCTCTTAACAGAGTTGAGCTCTTGGGCTCTTTGTTGGAGCCGATCGTGTCACTTAACAAAGCGAGCTGGGCTCTTCTTGAAGTGAGCTCGTGGCGCTCTTGACAGCCCCAGGCTATGCATGGCTTTTAACAAACTAAGCTCTTGGGCTCTTATTGAGAGCGGAAACTCGTGGCTCTTGCTGGCCAGGCTCTTGGGCTCTTTTTTTGAACTAAGCTCATTGGCTCTTAACAAGCGACCTCTTGATCTTGTTGAAATGACTACATGGCTCTTAACAAACCAGGCTCTTAATGAATTGAGCTACGCGATAACGAGCGAGCTGCGTGGCTCTTACATGAGCTAAACTCTTGAAACAACCATTGAGTGAGCTCGTGGCTCTTAACAAGCCCAGCTCTTGGGCTCTTTGTTGGGCCCAGACTCGTGGCTCTTAACAAAACGAGTATTGGGGCTCTTTGTTGGGCGAGCTATGTGGCTCTTAACAGAGCCGAGCTACTAGGCTCTTGTTGAACGAAGCTTCTACCGTGGTTCTTGGCCCGAGCTGCCCAGGCTCTTGTGGGGTGAGGGCTGCACGACCCATACAGGCTGCTTTGGCATATGTCAAGCTAGAACTCGTGATATTAGCGGCGAGCTCGTGGCTCTTAACAAGGCGACTCTAGGCTCTTTGTTGAGCCGAGCCTACGTGGCTCTTAATAGGCCGAGCTCTTGGGCTCTTGTGTGGGCGAGCTATGTGGCTCTTCTTGGCGAGCTAAGTGGCTCTTAACAAATTAGAACTCTTTGGGCTCCTTGTTGAACTAAGTTACGTGGCTCTTAACAGAGCTAAGCTACTAGGCTCTTGTGAGCCGAACTCTCGTGGCTCTTAACAAAGCTGAGCTCTTTGGAGCATTGAGACGAGGCTCATGGCTCTTTTGAACTCTCTACGAGCTCGTGGCTCTCCCAATAATCGAGCTCACAGGTTCTTATTGGTCGAGACTACCACGGCCTTTTGAGCTGTGGGCTCTTATTAAAGCAGGAGCTCGTTGCTCTTAACGGCCCAGGCTCGTGGCTCTTAACTAACGAGCCTCTTGGGCTCTTTTGTTGAGCAGGCTACGGCTCTTTAATATCCAAGCTCTTCTGAGGGCATAGGTTGAGTGTCTAATTCATTTCTCATGTGAAGCTCATCCATGTGGATGCTGTCAACTACTTTATGTTTCATTGACGCCAAGTAGCACTCCCTAGCTACCCGCTGGTCTCCTTGAACCATTCCTACTTCATTCTCCATAGGGAATTTGACAACCATATGATAGGCGGAAGGCATGGCCCTTGCGACATTGAGAGAAGGCTGCTTTAGTAACATGTTGTATGCTAAGGGGCATCCACTATGAATTTTATTATCGTTGTGGCACGGCATGGGGGTCTCTGCAAGTGAGTAAAGATGTACGAGACCCCCTGAGGTAGCAATTTCTCTCAGAAGAATCCCGGTAAGTGGGCATTCTGGAGTTCCGACTAAGTTTCGATGCCCGTTTTGTCGACGTTGATGCGAAGATAATGTCGGTCGAGCTCCGTTGTCTATGGGGACCACATGTTTGTTTTTGGCGCGTTAGCGCCTTGCGGCGGGTCATCATGGGGATGTTAGCGGCCTTCCGCGCCGAAGTCGAGATCTCTCACAGGGGTTCTTGTCTTTGTTTGGGAAATTTGGTGATGTGGTGTGGAAGGTGCGGTCAGATCTTACGGGTATGTAACGACGGAGATGTCCACGCCGGATTAGGAATTCGATTTCTTTCTTCCAGCCCGAATCTGATCATCACATTCGATTGCCTATGATATGTGGAACTCGCGGTACTTGGTCATGTCTCTTTTCTTTGAGTGCATGGCTGCATGCAGGCGGCCGCAAAAACTCTCATCTTTTGCACCTCGTGCTGGGACTTGAGACATCGAGGGGCCCTCAAAGTGAGCGCTGAGTGGAGTACATGGCTGCAACTCATTTAAATTGGACGGTCCTAACATTACCTCTTTCTCTTTGGAGATCGATCCCTCTGTCTTCTCTATTCCTCGCGAAGATCTGTCTGTCTGCTTGTCATACGGGGCCGGTCCCCTTTTTTCTCGCCCTTGCTTTTCTCCTTTTGTGCGGAAGAGCTTTCCCACTTAGACATAAGGACCTCCTCACTGTTGATGTATTTTTCTGCTTTGGCGAGCACCGCGGCCATGCCTGCCTGAGGGTTCTTCGAGATGGAGAACATTAGGTCTTTGGTTGTATGCCTGGCAGGCGATAAAGCGGTGATGTGGAATTTCACGTATGGGATGTCACACCCTCAATGACTCCGAATTGAACCTCTGGATGTAAGACCTCAGGTTTTCTTATGAGCCTTGCTTTACAGTCAGCAGGTGGTAGCTCGGCTTCCGGTATGTACAGGCTCCGATGAAGTGGGACACGAAAGCAATGGAAAGTTCTTTGAAGGATGAGATGGGGTGGCGGGAGCACGCGTGTTAAACCATGCCAAGATTGGAGCCACTTAGCGTGATGGCAAAGGCTCTTGCATCTCTGGTCTTGAGCGGCCATGCGGCTCATTTGATTCTTGTAGCTGTTGAGGTGGTCTATAGGGTCTTTCTGGTTAAAGTCGAAAGCTTAGTGCGACATTCGAACTTTATTGGGAGGGAAATGTAGGACCTCGGCCCAGTGAACAAGTTTTTTCTTTGTGCCAGCATCCATAGGGCGAGGCTGACCTTTTTGGCCTCTTGTGTGACAGAAATAGCGTTGGATGTCTTGGGCCAGCGCTCCCAGGTGTTCCTCTTTACGCTGGCGATGAGTTTGGCTGTATCTCGGGTGGTTCCCTTCCAAGCACCCCCTCATTGTGACCATCTCCGGGAGGTATGTAGGGATCATGCCCCTTAGTCTGGCTATTCTATCCCACGTCTAGGGAACGCAGGAATTATTTGCTCCCTCGTGGAATGGTATTGCGGCCTTCGTAGGCTGTTGTACGCCTCTTGTGGGGCGCACATGTCGTGAGCTCATGGAAACTCCATAAGCGGTGTTGATTAACGAGACGGAGAGCCTCCATCTTGTTGCTAGTGGCATGCAGGGCTTTGAGAGCGTCTCCTGGTTGTCTGCTGTCAAAGTCGTCCTGTTGGTCTTGCGTCCTTGGGGGGTTGACGTGACTCCTCATGTTTGGTGATACCATCAGTCTACGAGAAATGGAGTTGATTTGCAAAGAGCAGTCGTTCCCATAGGTGGCCTTCAAGCGTAGTGTTTTTCTATCAAAATCGGGCTAGAGCTTATTGGAGTGTTGGTAGTTAGTCAAATGGGATTGATACTCTGACACCATGTGAGGGTGATCAGGCGGGGGTGTCTGCGTAGCCTCTCGATTCCTAGATCGGTTCTCTCTTATGAAAAGGAAAAAGATTAACTGTCGATGGTTTTGTGATTGCGTACCTTTCTTTGGTAGAATTACTCAGTATTTATCATGGGTGATCACGATGACTTTCCTTGTTAGACGGCGATACTACATCTTCCCTATTGGGTAGGGAATTCATCTTTCCTTATCGTCAACTGAATATTAAAGGATAATTAAGGGTCGTAATCATGGGGGATCCTTCTTCCCTTAATGAGTAGATATCAGATTATGGAGATGGAGTGATTTCCTTTCCTCGTCTCAAGCGGTGGACAACGGTTTATCTGTCCTGTCAAGGCCCTGGAAGCAGTTTCAGCCACTGGGCTCGTGGGTAACGGGGGCGTCGTCGTGAAGTACAGTCCCAGTGGGCTCTTGCCCGGCCACGAGGGGATTCCCAGCCCGCTTTAAGCTTTGCGATGGTTCGTTTCCTTGGGCACGCCTCTGACCTCTCATTTGATCTTTAGGCACTATAAATTTCAAACTAATATACCTTTACCAAATTAAACAAGTACCTCATCACATCTACAAAATAAGTAAATAATTTTTTATTCTAAGGACAATAGGATTATTAATATTAAAGAAACATAACTAATCATGTTGTCTACCAAAGGCAAAATTTCTCACAAACCATACAAATATCTCAAGAAACCCACAAAACCGAACATATTACTGCAAATAAAAATCCATGACTTATTTTAATGTCAAATGTTATTCTGAGACAAACATCAACCCAATGAAGTATATTCACCAATGGTTTTTCCAAAAATTACAAAATAAATGATTTAAGGTTAAACCACCCTACCTCGAAATCTAATCATAATTGAAATTGAAATACTTGCTCACCATTGGAGTTGTTCCTCACAAATAGGACAACCCTTCAAAATTTGAGGTCCATGGGAACTAATTTTGACCTGATATCGAATCCTAGCTTTATCTGGATTTTATCCTTTCCTTCTTCTTAGCACCATGCATTGCTCGGCGTATAAATAATTTCCATTTTCAAAAATTTTTGCCTTTTATCCTCTCTAGGGACAAAAATATCAATTTTATCGGAAAATATATCGGGTGTCGGCGCGTCTAACCACAATATTCGCAATCTCGATAGTTGATTAATAAAATATCAGTCAATGTCAGTAAATCGGCCGTTTTTTTGGTAAATATCAGTATTTTTATCGATTTTAAGGAAATTTCCCAATTTTAATCAAATTTGTTAAAACTCTAAAACAGAAGCGTAGGCTTCAATCTTGGCCAACACACTTGGGAGATAAAATACTCTCTACCACTAAGCTATCAACGCTTTTGTTATAACTACTTGCACATTTAATATCAATATCAAAATGACTTAATTTTTATCTTAACTATGATAAAACATGTTTTGATAAAAATAACTTTACTTATTATCATAAATAAATACAAATATATTAATAGAATTTAAGATAATTTTTATTTATCTCTTTTTGTAAAAATAGCCATGATATTTCCTATATATCACTTAAAATCCAAGTCTGATATATCGTGTTTATCGATATTTGATCCTTCGATCCTCACCACGTAGCTCTCATGGGTTTGATTTTAATATGTTATATTTTTATTTTTTACCACTAATAACTTATCAATCCCCATTAAATTTATTTCCTCACCATCTTTTCTATTATATAAATAGCTATTACTCATTGCAAATAAAATTATCATAAATAAAACAAATATATTAATAGAATTTAAGATGTTTATATAATTTTATTTCTGGAAATATTTTTGTAAAAATATCGTAGATATTCTTGATATATCAGTGGAAATCCAATTGCTGATATATCGTGTTTCTGGAATATTTTGATCATTGATCCTCACAAGTAAGCTCCCATGGAGTTCGATTTTTATTTTTTTATTTTTTTCCAATAACTATCAATTAATACAATTTATTTCCTCACCATCTTCTAATTATATTGTTTTACTTTCGTACCATCTTTTCTATTATGTATATATATATATATATATATATATATATATATATATATATATATATTCTCAAATAATATTTCTCATAGAAAATAATTTATTTATTATTATTATTGTTATTTTTAAGAAAAATCAATAATAATAAGTATTAATAGTAAAAACAATAACACTAATAATGATAATATATGTACATGTCACGCCCCTTCCCCCGTCCCACCAAGGTGAAGCGAAGGGGGAGGCGCGAGACACTATACTGGGACTCTTTACCTGATTTTTCAGACGTTGGTGGGCCCAAGTCTTATACCTGAATCGAAATATCATATCCAAAGATACAAAAATAAAACTACTACCTACTAGTGTGTTGGCCCAGCAGTGTGCGAAATATCACGGACGTCCTTTTCTGTACCTACACAAATTAATAACTGTCTTTAAGCTTTCTGTTTTTAGTGGGAAGCAATATAAGCTATACGTATACGCATGCATTGACACTCTTTATCTGATAAGCATATAACAACAACAAATATACAATATGAGATATCAAATTATTCACTGGTATATAACAAACTTATATCTTTCTTGTACATATAGCGAATCTATGCTTGTTCGAGATCTCAGCGGGAATTCTGGACCTTATACTTATACATAGGTACGTGAGTACTCTGAGATCTTATCTTGTCTTGGTACTCGTAGGTACTACATCGCTTATTCTTTCACCTTATTCGTTATTCAAAATCTTATCATATAACTGTTGGAATACCTAGACCAGTAATAAGAAATGATTAGGACATAACACAATAAGTACCCGAAGGTACAATATAGTACTGAGGTGTCGTAGATCGTATCACAAAGCAAGAGTGCGAAACACGGTCATATGTACCTTGCCTTGTGAAGTCAATAGTAGCACTAGTAGGAGTGCTGAAGCACTGATCAGGCGTGCTTTGCCACATAACGAAATTAATGGTAGCCTTTGGCGAGAAGCGTAGAAGCCTTTGATGAGAACGTGCCTGCCCACGTAATATAAGTGTCATAGCACTAGCAGGAGTGCCGAAGCACTGATCAGAACGTGTATGCCCACGTAACAGAAGTGTCATAGCACTAGCAGGAGTGTCGAAGCACTGATCAAAACGTGCATGCCCACGTAACAGAAGTGTCGTGTCATTCAATATCTGGTCTTAGGCATTCTTACAATTATATGTGTTCAAGAACTTACTATCCTATCATAAGGGGCTTTAGGTTTGCCCACTTCACTCAGTGGAGAGGCAAAAATGCGGTATATTTTCCTTTACATTCTGAACATGAATGGACCGCTTTCATACGCCTTTCTAGGATCATCATTTGTCCGATCGGCGAAAGGTCTCGGGTAATGAGGGAAAAACAAAACAAAACCGAAACCATGACAATTTTTCCATCTTTGCGAACAATGGCCGCGCTGACGAAGCAACTGCCGGCTGCGTGGCTACGCGCGGTGAACCCGGTGGCCATTTCTTCTCGTACGCCTTGAGTGTGGGCCTTCCACCTTCTGCGTGGGTCTGCATGACGTAAAGACCCAGATAGCTTGTTGATTTTTGCTCATTTGGTCTATTTTCCAAAAATCAACAAAACAAAGGAAAACTCATATATTATACAAAAACATCTCTAGTATGTTCTAACTCCACGAAGCCAAAGATGAGATTAATTAAGTTTTCCAAACCCCCAATTCCATATACTTGTATGTTAGGTTAACCTCATAATATACCCCAGGCCGGTATTCATACATCTTAACTAAGATTCCATACCCAAAGAGGATTTCTTACTCATCTTATACAAAAATAGGGTATTACCAACTTTCAAATAATCTAGGGTTAGGATGGATTCTATTAAACCTGAAATGGAACCCTTAATATCCATACAAACGCTTCCATACTCAAAGTTTCCATACAAAGTCCTAGTTCATACCTTTCCTCTCTTTTCATCTCTTCTTCTTCTCTTCTCACCTCTCTTCTTCACGTTTTTGCTCCCTAAAATGCCTAAATGAGGTAAAATTGAGTGTATTTGGTCTGCATTCCCATAAAGCCTTGTTTGGCCACTAAAAATGCATTAATTTGACTTAAGTTTTATTTTATTGCACTTTGGTCCTTCAACTCTTTTCTATTTGCTCCACAAGTTATGTTATTTCTATAATAGCCTCACATCTTTTTATCTTATGACTTTTGTGTCCCAATTTGACAAATTACAAATTTACCCTTGCTTATTTCCGGGTTTCTCAAATTTCACGTTTTGCATTTAAATTCTGAAAATTTCAAATTATACTGCAATACCTTAAACATGCTAAGCGACTAGGGTATATTTTGAGAATATTCCATTACATGCCTTATCCCAAACAACATAATTTATATTATTAATACCTTGTTTATTTTACTTATTCATCATTTTTAATTTTATTTTATTTTAAGCCAGCGTGGAAAATTCAAATCCTCCATTAACTACTAAAGTCTTAAGTTTTACTTGATCCTAATTCAACACATGTTCTCAATTCACCTTTTGACTTTTCAACCGCTATTACTTAGTAAAGTTTTCTCAACTCGAAAGATCCTACATGGCCTAAATTACTTTGGCTTTACATCCTACCCCCTTAAAATAAATTTCATCCCAAAATTTTATTAGACTTACCTCAAAAATAGTTAACGATTTGGAATATTTGTCGCCTCAATTCTTGATTTGAGTTCTTTGCTTATCCCATGATGTTGCTACTACACTCTAGCGCAGGGATTATAGAGGTTCAGCTACCATAAGACATATCTTGCATCAATATGGACTTCTTCAAGTCGACTAACCAAGTTGGATGGGATGCATTTTTATAACATATGACACATGAAGGATGTTTTGCACATGTGAGCGTAGAGGGGCGGTACTAGCATGCGCTATTGGGCCAATCCTCTCCAACAATCTAAAAATTGCTCAAACCTAGGGAGCACAGCACACATATGCTCAAAAGCAAAATACACCTTTTATGGTGATACTTTTATAAAAGACCCCGATCCCCTTCTTCCAAATTCTAAGGGTCTTCTCCTCTTATACGCATAACTATTTTGTCTATCTTAGGCAATTTAGTTTTCTCCTTAATGAGACATATCTTTTATGTTGTTTCTTAGACAATTTCGGAATGACAAGCATGACTCTCCCCATTTAGGCCAACATAAGGTGATATGCAAGGTCTTCCATAAAGTGTTTCATAAGCGCCATACGATACTAGGCCCGATAAATACATTGTTATAAACAAATTCCGCTAAGGGTAAGTAATCTATAGCCTCATTGACAGCTAAGACATATGCCCCTTAACATGTCTTCTAAAATTTAGATCACTCACTTTGATTGACCATCTGTTTGGGGATGAAAAGTAATCTTGAGTGCTTAGAGTTCATGGCCTTTGCAAACTACTTGCCAAAATTAGAGAGGTGAACTTGGGATCTTTGCTCGAGACACTATAGATAAGGGCATTCCATGCAGCCTCACAATCTCCTATATGTATAACTTAGCCAAGGAATTCATGGAATCGATGGTCTTATGGCTAAAATGAGGCTGACCTTGTAAGGAGTCTAATTACGAACAATTCTTCTTTACTTATAGTCCTTGGCAATCCCACCCACACCTGAAGTCCATGGTGATATGATCCCTTTCACTTGGGTATAGGTAGAGTTGGAAACAATCCTATGGAGTTTATGATGTTACGCCTTCACTTGTTGACAAATTTCATTTTCTACATATTGAGCAATGTCCTCTTCATCCCACCTTTAAGGTGTCTCTTCAAGTCTTGATACATCTTTGTACTTCCGGGGTGTATAGTATATTTGGCCCTATGAGCATGAGCTAAAATTTCATTCTTCAACTCTACATTCCTTGGGACACATAATCTCCCTTTGAATCTTATGCTCCCATCTACATGCATTGACCCGATTTTTGTCTAAGAAACCAGCATGTATACACAAGAATTCACTTTTGGAAACCAAATGCTCTTATCAACTTTCCATGCTTGATGTCTTCTTAGAGTTTTAAGAATTGGTCACTAAATGTTATATGCTCCTCTAAACTCCTTCAGATAAATTAATATGTCATCCATGTGACAATCAAGGAGTCAAGATAACCTGAAACACTCTATTCATTAAATCCATGAAACAGTTGGGGGCATTTGTATTAAAGCGACATGAATAGGAACTGAAATTGTCCATATCATGTTCTAAATGTAGTGTTTAGGACATCCTCATACTCTAATCACCCAGTTGATGATACCCAGATTCGTGGGATTAATCTTGCTAAAATACCTTGCCTTCAACTAGTCAAACAAATCATCTATTCTTGATGGGTACTTGTTCTTCACAATGACTCTATTCAACTTCCTGTAATCAATGCACAATCTTAGGTGCAAGTCTTTCTTCACAAATGTCTGAGGCTCCCTATGGTGATGTGTGAGAAGCTCCTACTTCATAACTATGGAAAGTAGAGGGCGCCACATGAAGGCTAAGACATAACCGAGGCCTTTGGCAAATAATTGAGAACAACTCAAGAAGCAAAAGTCAAAAATGACATAATCTTACTTCAAAGTCGAGATTCTAAAAATTTAAGACTGCAAAATATTATGTAAAACTACCACCATAGTGGTGTTTAAAAGTCACCAATACATATGCTTGAGCCTAAAAAAAGTACTTGTATCAATACAAGTTTCACTATAACAAAAAAAATTACAAAACCACTTCTATTACAAAAGAATAGGGTCTCTGAAGGGGACTCACAAAATTTTGTGTTGGCCTTGGCCAGTGCGGGGTGTCCCGGAACAGCTTTTAGCACCTACATGGATTAAACACTCATGCTAGCTTATATCTTAGTAAAGGAAAATACATAAAAAACAAACCATTTATAACTTTATTCTCAAATACGGTAAACAAGCGTACAATATTGACTGAGTATTACATTTAACCATTTCATGTAACCAGTTTATATATATATATATATATATATATATATATACATGTACGTATCCTTTGCGGGTCATCATATTCATCTCTCATTCAGAGTACATATCACTCTGATTCGAACGAAAATGCAGGGTATACTACATTAGGGTACATAAGTATCGCGATGCATGATAGATTCTTATTTTTCATAAGCATCTTTGGTCATATTCATATTACTTTTATATAAATGTTTGTTTGCATAGACCGGTAAGAATGAATAATAGGTACATGGTATAGTAGGTACAGTAGTACGATATGGTATAGTATAAGTCTTGCAGGAAGCCTTTGAGCGAGTGTCATAGCACTAATTAAGTGCTAAAGCACTAAAAAACAGTGCCGTATGTCGGGATGTCGAAGCATTAAACAGGAGTGTCGTAGCACTAATCATGAGTGTCATAGCACTAGTTGTTGGGTTACGGGCCGAATATCCAATCTAATTGGAACATAAATGCAGCGGAATTTAAAAAATTTTATCCCTTAACCCACCAAGGATCACATGCGTTTCATAAAAACCGAAGGAAGGGTAAGCGAAACTTACCTCTTGTAGATCGATTCGTCGACCTTCAAAGTACATTGTCTTAGTTTGTCGGATCTTCAGGTGCTACATTTAAAAAAGCGACCACCCCTCTACAAGTATCCACACATGAACAAATAATGAAACGATCTTGTTGAATGCTAGTTCGAGTTCGTCCTTCTCAAAATGATTAGGGTTTTTCTTTCTCTGTTTTGAGATTAGTTCTCTTTGTAAAAACCTTCTCCTAAATATATATGTCTCACATATATATTTATATAAAGTCTTCTAGGGTTTTAGTCAAACATGAATTTATTATATATTTAAAACTCTTTTAAATAATAACAATTTAAATTCAAATCCTTATCAGATAAGAGCTTAGATTTATTATTATATATTTAACTTACTAAGTAACCATAGTTATGTAATAATCTTTTAAATAATAACAATTTAAATTCAAATACTTATCGGATAAGGAAGCAGATTTATTATTATATATTAACCATAAGCGTAACCATAACCGTTATGTATTAAGCGTTTATTCTGAGTGAAAAACCATACGCAGATTATTATTTATTTGATCTTAATGTCACCACATGGTTCAATTAACATTGGCGGTGTTTAAATCACACATTTTGGTCTACAAGTCATAAGTGGCCTCCTAGAAAGAGCGTTATGATAAGTTAAATGAAAACATGATTCGAGCTGACCTTAATATAGCTAATGACATATGTCTTTTGTCTCATGATATCTTGATAGAATATAAGGCATGGATTAAAGTCAGCACTTATATCGTTCTATCTTTGATGCTAAGCTTGAGTGGCGTTAAACAAATGACATTGATCTCCATCAATTCATTTGAGCACGGCTCATGTATTTCTCGGTCTCTTTCCCGGTGTCGAGGGACGAGAGATATCTCTCCTTATAATAAGAGGACAAATTCATTTTTAATCGCTCATCTCACTACATAAATCTGTATTATGTTCAAGTATAACACCTTTATAGTAAATTCGATTAAAGGAAACCGACGTTTGATTATATCAAAACACTAATATTCCTTTATGTTGAGAACTATAGTGATCTCGAATTCGAAGGATTTAATAACCTGACTATTAGAGATTAATTTATGACTTTGATCCATGTATTAGTCTCAGAATGGAAGTGCATCAATATTTATGTTTCTAATAAATAGATATAAATTTGATTTATATCTCATACACATATTCATCCCATGAATCGAATCAAACTTTATACTAATCAATTCATTGTTATTCCCATAACAATAGCAGATTAGGGACATTTAGAATAATTAATAATATTATTCAGGGTTATTATATATAATAAACATACAAATCATCATAATAATAAATTCTCATAAATAGTCAAAATACCATGTCCATACAATAGGCCTAGAGCACTATTACTAAAAAGCATAAATTCTCTAGTTATTCCTGATCAGGTCTTAAGCGGACATCTGATTATATGTGATTTAGGCATTTCTGATCCCAACCTCATTCATATTATTTTCAATCGATTCTTATGACCATAATTTTTTTTTAATAAATGACCAATTCTTCATGCATATCAAGCATGTTCAAGTCATATTACTATATGGATGCCAAATGTATTTTTCCAAGAGGCCAAATTATTGGAAATGTTCTTCCCACCTAGAAACAAATTTGTCACCTTCACTTGCCTGATTTTAAGAGATAAAACGAGACATATTTTACCCAAACTTCTTTCCTGAGCGTTATAATTCTATGAGTCTATTTTTAGTATAAATTGGAATCATCTCATTTGGATCTTTATAACTTAACTTATGTCCAAAATACCGAACCTACCCAAGTTAAGAAATAAAAACCCATATCTTCCTTAGAGTCTCAGGAACCCATAATTGGCTTCGATTTCTAGGCCAAAACATAACACCTAACTTCAACCCCAATTTCAGAGGTCTTACGACTACCTTTTGGTCAAGGTTTCTTTTAGATAATTCAAGATACGGGTCTCATGTCTCATCCTAACCTTGAATCACTCAATTTGGAGGTCTAATGGCCAAGTTATGGCTAGACAAAGAGCAGGATCGAGAAAAAGCGAACGGCACCTCGAACCATAAGAACCTAACTCATTTTCACACCAAACTCCTCCATTAAGGATCTAAAACAAAAGAACAACACAACAACCACAAAATAGATGAAGGAGATCTGAGCCTAACCAAACTTCAAACCTAAATCAAAATATACCATAGATGAAAGTTAGGATTTTCTAAAGTTTTATCCACTCGGTTCAAAGATTTTGAGACCCGAAGAGAAACGCCACTAATCAGCAGGAACATCCCCAACCATTTACATGGCTCTTGGCCAAAGAATAACTCAAGTAAGGAAAAGATCCTAGCTCTTGGAGTTGTGAACTCCACAAATTGGTGTCCACCGCGTGTACTACGTGATCAGATTGCTTCTTGCTCGTCGGCAGGCGCTCGACAACCAAACAAATCTTTTGAGAAGAGCTCTCTCTCTCTCTAAAACTCAAAGCCGAGCTCAATGCACTCTTTTGTTCCAGCCCTACATGTATTTACTCTTTTGTTTGAAGACAACTATTCAAGTTTTGTCTTATTCTCATTAACTTTTTCAATAATTCCCAATGTGTCCCTTTTCTTGATTTTTGACACTTGGCACAATCTCGGCCATTCATTTTCATCATCTCTCTAATCATGCAACATGTGTCATATGAGTACATGTAGTATGTGAATTTGTCACATCACATGTGTGAAACCCGGGAAAAAGCGTATTTTTTTTCTTTTTTTTCCTTTTTCTCTTTTTTCTTCTGAAAATGAGTGAATCGGTAAATTCATGCCGGGATGGTAGAAACAAAACCCTAGATCTTTCTCTAGACCTCGGATGTGAAACGGATCTGTAGATTAGAATCATCTCGTGAAATCTAGTTAGACGATGAATTGCGTCGAATTACGGGGCGGTTTTACGTGTTCGAGGCGAGAAAGCGGGCCAACCATGGGGTGCCATGCTGCATGAGAAGACACTTGGCACATGGGTGGGCCAAGTGTGCCTAGGATTGCATGAGTTGGGTGGGAGCCAAATGTCAAACTAGCCACCCTCATTATGAGCATGAAAGTGGTTGAAGTTGTGGCATGGAACACTTGGTCTTGAGTTGACAAGTGTCGAGCAAATGGATGTTGGTGGGCTCCTAGGTCAAACCAACTTGGTAGTTTGAGGAGATGGCAAACAATTCGTAGAAATTGGAGAAGAAGAAAGAAAAGAGAGAAAGAAAGAAAGAAAGAAAAGAAAGGAAGAAAAGAAACCAAGAAGAAGAAAGAAAGAAAGGAGAAAAGGGAGGGAGAGCTTTTCCTCTATTGTTTCAGATTTGGAACGGATCAAGAACTGATCTACACTTCAAGAGGTGAGGATCTTTCCTCTTTGGTTATTTCTTGTTTGGGGCCACATGGAAATGGCATTTGGTTGGATTTTCTATGTGATTGTTTAGGACCAGCTATGCTGGAATTGTGATGTTGTCATACTGAATTTTTATGGGTTTAAGACTGAATTTTGATGTTGTACTTTGAATTTCTAGGTTGGAGAGACTGAAATTGTGATGTTGTACATGCTGTTTTTTCTGGTTTTTAGACTGGAAGAAAACTATCAGTTTGGTGTATCATTGTATGCATATGAAAAACATGCAGAATTTTATGGGCTTTCATGCATGACCTGTATGCAGAATGTTTTGGGGTTTTTAGATCAAAGAAAACTCAGTTTAGTGTGGCCTTATGTGCACTGTGCATGCAGAATGTTCTAGGTTTTAGACTGAAGAAAACTTAGTTTGGTGTATCATTGTATGCATGAAAAACATGCAGAATTTTATGGGCTTTCATACATGACCTAACATGCAAGAATGTTTTGGGAGTTTAGATCAAAGAAAGCTCAGTTTGGTGTGGCCTTATATGCAAGACACATGCAGAATGTTCTAGGTTTTAGTGAAGAAAAACTCGGTTGGTACATCACATTGTATGCATGAAAACATGCAGAATTTTATGACTTTCATGTAGCTAACATGCCAGAATGTTCTAGGTTCTAAGACTGAAGAAAACTCAGTTTGGTATATTATTGTATGCATGCATGCAGAATTTATGGGCTTTCATGAATGTTAACATGCAAATTTTCATGGAATGATGGTGATGAATAACATGCGGGGTGTGAATATTAACATGCAGAATTTTCTGGAACTAATATGGTTATTGCATGTTATTGCATATGCTGTTTTTTCTGGGTTTTAGGAAAAAAAAATCAAAGTTGGCTTGTTATTACTTGAATTAATGCCATGCAGAATTTTATGGAACCAATCTGGTTAGTGCATGCTTATGTGATATGCCGGTTAGATATGTGGAATAATGCTGTATTTGCATGTATGTTAAATATATGAAATGTTGTGTGCATTAGACATGAGTGTTCATAGCACACATAGTGTCTGATATAGAATGTCCATGTAGAGTTTTCATACATTGGTCATGGGTTTGAGTCACGGTCGGCACAAATTGCATTGCATTGGTGTGCGGTAACACCACATTACATGAGAGTGTGTACATGGTGCGGTTAGCCTTGCATTTGGTGCTGAATCGTGTGGAGCTTAGGAATGGGGCAGTAAATTGAGTTCCATAATTCTTGGCGAAAATGAAAAATGAAATGTCCGAGGCGTAGCAAGTAGGGGATAGATACCCCCTCGGGTGAAAAACACGAAAGCACAGTTGGAAACGGCGTATCCACCGGTGAAAGCGAAAAATGTCGGTGCTAAGAGACCCGCGGTGAGGCCCGAAAAGTTATTGCCCGAAAAGACACGAAGCGATTAAATAAATATCACGCCAGACTCACGAGTTGTGAGGATGGGAATTCGGAATTATTTCGATCGCGATTTCCCATTGGCACTTGCGTTGGGTGGTGGGTCGGAGGTTGACCGGTACTTGGGCCATGTCTGATGTCGTCTCATACATGCATGTACCGTTTTCCATGATAGGATAACATGTATGTACGGATTGGTTGTTGGTTTGACTGTGAAATGATCATTTGCATGAGCACCTAGGTAGGAAATAGCCCTTATAGGATTTATCTCTACTGGGCGTTAGCTCACCCCGTCGTGGGACCCCTCTTTGGTCTGGGGCAGTGCAGACAAGCAGCGGCTCCTTAGAGGGGCGGGATTATGGTAGTGAGCGTGGCCTTGATTTCTTGTTTTGTGTATATTAAGGCAACTAGTATTAATATATGTTTTTGTATTAGGAGTGATGTAATAACTCTTGGATGCTAGAAATGTATGGTCTTGTAGCCGTGGAGTAGTATAATGATGGGCCTATTGGCGTTTCTTCATGTAATAAAATTCAGCCAATCTCAGACACGCACGGGTTTCAGCAGGTTGACGGTAGTCAATGGGACCGGGTTTGGGGTGTCTGACGTCTCCTTTAGGCTAGTTTTATGTTTTGGGCACGGTTTTCAAGCGTGAAATTTTGACGTCTCGGGGAATTCAACGAAATTCGACGTGGTAACCAATGATCAAAATATCGGTTTTTATGGATATATCGGTACTTGGATTTTATGGATATATCGGATATATCGGAGATATATCGGTGGATATTTCTACATAAATATCGATAAAGTAAAAATTAATAAAAATAAAAATACACTTATTAAAGACAATATCCATAATAAAAATTAATATTATAATATCTGTAATTTGTGGCATAAATTATGAAGGTGAGTACAAGCATTTCTCAATTTATTTTAAACAAATATTGTACCTCTGTCTGAGAATTGATAAATTGAATTTAAAAATAATTAATCTGATTTTAAAATTATTTGAGTCCTTTAGCCATTTTCTTTTCAACCTATCATCTTCCTTTTCAAATATTTACAGTCTATTAATTCATATTCCATAAACAAATCTCAACCATTAATTTATCTTTAGCCTGAAAATTCCACGGTTTACGGCCTCCTCTCTCCATGTGGGGCGCCTTCTCTCAAGTGGGCTGCAGCTTCTCTTCGGCAATGACTGCTTCTCTCCACTCAGACGACAAATGCTTCTCTCACGACCGGACTACGGCTTCCTCTCACGTATGCTTCTCTAAGTCTTCCTCTCATTACACTCTCCCATGCAGCCTGCTCCCATGGCCATCTTCCTCTCCCATCTTTCATTTTTGTTGTGCTTTCTCATTTCTCTCTCTTTTTCTTTCTTTTTCTTTTTCCTTTTCTTCTTCCTCTCTCATCTACTCTTTGATGAATCTATCATCTTCTTTCTGCGTAGGACCGTGTTTTTACAAAATTTCAATAAAAATCGATAGAAAATCGAAAATTATCGCCGATATTTCGCTCCAAACCAATATTTCGCCGATATTTCGCCCATATTATAATATAATCTTGAAATTTGAGCAGCAGAGCTATCGGTTGCAAATATCGCTCAGTGTCGTAGACATAGATATATCGATGATATATCGGCCGACATTCTCGATTTTTAGCCTATCATGGTGAAGTAATTAGATTTGTGACGGTGCAACGATGAAGTTTGTTTTGTCATCAGAGATCTAGAAAAAATTAGGTTTTGATGAAGTGCGATTTTACCCTTTTTAGAAAATTTGAATTTTCTGGTCTTCTGTTCTCCTTCTTTAAAGGAATTTAGTCTAAGAAATTCTGAGCAATCATAACAACTTCGCATCGTATGCGACATGCAGCTATACCTGTGCATGTAGCTAGTCATTTAAGTATTAAAACGACTAAACCACGTACCTTCATTCTAAACAAGAAGGGATAGGTAAGCTTGCATACGTGTCCTCGACGTTGACTCCTCCGGCATCAGCGAGATGCTTGCCGTAGCACCTCGCTGCCTCACCGGTCTTGCGTCGCAAAACTTTGATCCACGGCTATTCATATTACTGCTTGGTCCACTTCTGAATGTCATCCATGTCAACCTCAATCTCTCCCCGATCCACTACATGAAATTTGATCTGGAGTGTACCTCGGAGCATGGAGGCATTAAATGCCTCATGGACCACGACATGCTGAATTAAAATAGCCGATGCGCTCTGGTGCCTACCCTCTTGAGTATCTTGAAGGGCCCGATAAACCTCAGGTAAACCTCACTTGCCGGAACGGCCATCTCTCTTGAGCATCACCTTCGAAAGCGTAATCTCGACCTCGAACTCTAGAGGGTCGGCGTCGTCTGTCGCCATTCTTACATGCGACTCTGATCCATGAGGAAAGTTGTCGTATCTTTCGCCTTCTTGGAGGTGTCTGTCGGTCGGGACCGGTGATGGAGCTCTCTCCCACCTTGGTCCAACATATCAGTGATCTGTATGGCCTCCCATCTGATACCTCATATGGTGCCATGCAGTATACTCGCACGATAAAAGCTGTTGTGGCAGGAATTCCACTATAAAGAGCAAATCTTTCTTTCTAGCTACCCTTATGATCCAGGGCGCATTCTGCATGACATGTCCTCTAACACTTATAGATCCTCTCGTGACCATTTGTCTGCATGGGTGGAAAGAGCGGCATGCTCATGGTGAGCCATGTGCCCATAGCCTTTTGGAAACTCTTCGAAAAGTGCGCCGTAAACCTCGGGTCTCTATCCCAGAAGCCTTTATGGATCTTTGGTACTCCATGTAGCGGTATCTCTGAAAGTCTAGCCGTGAGAATCTCTCCAATGTGAAGGTCATCCGCACGGCTAGAAAATGTGCAACCGTGGCGTCTCCACTATCACCATACCGCATCATGCCCTTTACTTGCGGTGTCCGTGGAAAGTGGGTCCTGAAATCCATCATGGCGATGCTCCGGCTCGGCTGGAGCCACCTCGATGGGTGGGCGCCTGTTGTACGGTGCTGACCTGCCAGCTTTCTTCACGACCACGTGAGACATCGAGTGAACAGAACCCTCGTGTCTCTTCATCCCGCTCGGTAGTACTAACCTTGCTTGAAGATCTGGTCCATCTTCATGCCACGGATGCCGCGGCGAATCGAGTAGTGAAACTCACGAGATCCTCCTCTCCTCCAGTCGGTTAACTAGGAAAACCACTCCCGTCCTTTATATCGAGCTACCATCTTGCATGGACGGTCCAGCCCTTGTCCACATGCACAGCGGGTCTTTTGATGGACACTATCTGTCTCTATACGAGACTCAATCACTCTACTCATGACAGTTGGCTTCTAAGCTTCCCCAGCGATACCTGAGCTGCTCATTGTCGCATGCCCATTTGTCCGTCTCGAGCATCGCCATTCGGGAGAAGCCTTCAGCTAATGCTTCCGTGACCCGGCCAGGTGCATCAGCCACCACATTTTCATACCGGGGTGGTAATGCAAAGTGAAGTCATAATCCTCTGAGACCATCCGTCTCGTTGCCTCATATTACGAGGTCGTTGAAGTGAAGATATACTTCAGACTTTTGTAGTGCAGTATATCTCGAACTACTCGTATATAAATAGTGGCGCCAAATCTTCAATGAACTCAGGCTGCCAACAATCCATATGCGTATTATTGATTGAGTGCGCTCATGATTCTTTTACTATCGGGAACCATAAGCTCTTTACCCCTACTCTGGCGCATCAAAACACATCCAGTCAGAAGCCCTCGAGGCATCCTGATACCTTGTGGCCTTTTTGTCTCTAATGGGACTATCAAGATAGAAGCAGTAGTGAAGCCTCCTCTTCAACTCCTAGAATGCCTCCTCGCATCGGTAATCCCGATCAAGCGACCTCCTTGGTCGATCTAGTCATAAGTCTTTGCTAATCGGAAATCCTCGATGAATCTCTATAATACCCAGCTGATCCGGCTTGAATTATCTCGAAGACTAACCTCGGCCTCTCCCAACTCATCACAGCCTCATTCCACAGGTCCAGTGGCCTCTGATCTTGACACCACGTGTGCAAAATCTCACCTCGATAGCGAGCTTCGCACTTGCCCGAACTTAGCGTATAGTGATGGTCTCGGTAGTATCAAAAGCGATCCTCGAAGTGATACTCATGCTCCCGCTCTTCACTGGGGTAGATCCAATCGCCACAAAGACTACGACAAGCTGATCTGATTGGTTTGGAATACGCTATGCATGAGGTCCATGAATCTTTGTTAGGCGCGATCGTCAATCCCAAAAGGGCATCACCATAAACTCAAAGTGCCCATAACGGCGTCCTTAGCGGCTGTCTTAGGGATGTCGATCTCCCAACCCTCAATGATGATAACGATGAAGGTCTATCTTTTAGTAGACTCGTGCTTCTCTCAATTGATCAAAAAAATCGGCAATCCTTAGTAGTGATCTGCAGGTTGATAAATGGCTGCATTGACTTCTGTAATCAATGCGTAGTCGAAGGGTCGTAATATTGTTTCATAAAAATAGAAGCGGACGCCTCATGGTGAAGTGCTCGGTCTAATGAACCCCTTGTCAGTAACTCCTATAGGTGGACTCTGAGTTCCTGCAACTCAAGCGTTGCCAATCTATGTGGAGTCATAGAGATGGGCGAAATGCGAGTGTGGCTTCGTCTTCAGAGTCTCTGACCCTCTGCGTAAGGCGATCCGGGTAGCTCGTCCGAAAAAACATCCTCATACTTGCAAACTACTTGAGGTAGATCTAAGTCCGGTCTCACCTCGTCCTCTAGGGTAAGGCTCGCTAGCCAACCGTAAGCATCACGACACACCGGACTCGTACCTTTATGCGAAGTGAAATGTCATGCTTGTCTGAAATACAACCGCGTCTTGTCTCGCGTGTAGGCGGTAACTCTCCTCGCTCACAATTGATGGCGACTACGTAAGCATCGGCTGATCCATCCCGAGGATGACGTCGAACTCGACATGTCCATGATCCTCGAGTCCCTTTGTGAGTAGAGTCCACAAGAGATCTGGCTTTCTTAACCACGACATATCATCATATCCTCGCCACACAATCACAAAGGGAGAACTCACATACGAGGCTCCTCCGAGGCCTCGACCTCTAAGCTGACTCTATCACAGCGGTACGGCGATAAATGAATGCGAAGCACCAGAATCAAATAACACTCTTGCCCATAGGCGAGATAGCAAAAATGCCACTGTATGGCCGGGTGTCTGGCGGCTCGAGGTGGTGTGATGGATTAGACACGTGCCAGACCCTGAATCCTGCATGGGCCTCGTCTCTGCCTCGGCCCATAGTGCGCCTCTGCGGCTGCTGTGTAGCAGGAGGTGCGGGTGTAGCTCACTGAGGCGAAACTTGCTCCTGCGGCTGTCTTTGGGGTATGGAGGAATATACTATATCCTCTCCTGTCCTACCGCTGATTGGGACTGTGCTGTCCTGAAACCTTGGGATCCCTGTCTCTTGGGGCAATCCCTTCTCAGATGTGAATCGGCTCAGCGGCAATGTGCTTTCTACCCTGACCTAGCCTTTAGCTTTGATCCTCACGGCAGGATGGCATCGCTCTTGGAGATCTAGGTAGACTAGAGATCTTTGCTTCTTCCGAAGCCCCAGAGGGTGACTCTCATTCCTCTTGCTACTAACACCCACATCCAGGAGTGCTCGAGGCATCCTGATCTCTCTCTCTATGGTTAGGGCTATCTGACCATGAGTCCGTCTGTAGGCGAGAATCCTATGATCACACCTCGAATGGACGCTTCATCCCATTCTCGAATCTCACGACCTTGGCCATGTCCATGCCACGTAGTCATCAGCAAACGGGCTTCTTCGGTAAGATCACCAGCCATATATATCAGTCATCATCCCCCTGCTTCAGCTCCTAGGAACTCCTGAGCCTTGGCGTGTCGTGGTATCAGAAAAATACTTACCCGTGCGGCTCTCACGGAACTCTGCCCATGTCATTGCCTCTAGGTCTCTAGAGGTCTTTTCCAGTTCCACCATACTTGGGCCTCACCCTCTAGCTGGAATGCAGCTAGTCTAATCCTGGTCGTATCAGAGGCAATCTCCATAGCCTCCAATACCTTCTCAACCTGCATGAACCAATGGTGCTGCCGTCAGCGGGATCTCGCCACACAGAGTAATAGGAGGATAATGTGCCCCTAAACCTCTGGGGTTACTCGGACCTCCTTGGCTACTGTTTGCACTTGCTTTGTGTAATATGCTTGTTCGCAATACTACGACCTTAGCAAAGGCGCTGGTCAGCTGCTTGGTGGTGCTTGGCCCAGCCTCGTGGGCGCCCTCGTCTCGCCTCGACTAGCCATCTACACATGTCAAATGGCAGGATTAGCTAATGCAATATCTTTAAAGCGTAAACATAGTCTCGAGACACTATTCATTCCGTAGAATTTTGTACTATGTCCATGCATTCGCCGTGTCTGAGGCCATAATTTCATATATTAAATCATAAGCAACAAAATAATTTCATTTTAGAAAATTTCATTTTAAAATATTTGATTTGATTTTATTTATTTATTTTTTTAAAACCTCGTGAACAGTGCTCATGAATAGTGTTCATGAGCGATGTTTGAAAACAATGCCTTTGATTAAGCGGGTTAGATTTTGGTGCACACCTGTGACTTTGCTCGCACGGGGCGCGCGCCTTTACGCTGGGTCATTGTGTTCTTGATGTGTCGTGGCGTGCGGGAGTGTCGTATCCACAAGCCCAGCACGACCGTCAACCATGGGCCCCATTTCAGTCATATTAGTGGCCTTGTCGGCTGCGCGCACGGTAGCGTTCTTTGGCCTCTTGTAGATGTCGCGGCTCATATTTCTTCTTAGGATCATTAAGGGCGTGTCGCTGACCTACTTTGGCCCGACGAAGCCTGCTACCTCTGTCGTCTGTCGTTTGTATCGTGACACACTTCGCTAACCAGACCTCCCGCCTATCATGATACAAAGACTGTATCGTGACACAACCCCCAGAGTGGCGGGCCTCCCTCATCCACGATCTGAGCTTTGTATCGGCGGCCTCCTGGTAGGCCTGCTTGGCCTTGTGACTGATCGTGTCGTGGCCTCGCCAGCCGTGTCGTGAAATTTGTATCGTGGCCCAGCCAGCCGTATTGTGGCCTATCCCCTACGCCCAGGCTAGCCTCCCCAGCCCTGTGTCATGATACAAATTGTTGTATCGTGACCCAGTGCAAACTGAAAATGGGCGTAGCCAGTGATCACACACCTTTTTTTCTTATTTTTTTCTTTTTCTTTTTTTTTATCATAATTTTTCTTTTCATTTTAATTTACCCCTCTTGGAAGGCCAAAATTATATATATATATATATATATATAATTTTTTCATTTTCGATGAAACGAAATAAATTTATTTTATCCATTTTTTTCGATTTACACCTTTGTAAACCTTAAGAAAAAAAATTTCTTCAATTCATTTTTTCATTTAATTCTAGAGCGTCTTGTCAAAATTTCCTCAAGCACCTAAGGTTACATTTCTCAGCCTAGTATTCGACATCTTTCCTATGCTATTCACCAAGCAAACAAATTTCAATCCTGATTCATACCCTGACAACTCATGTTATGCACACCATTCACCACTTAAAACACCATGCATGCGTGTTTAATCCTATCCGTGATTGCCTAGGTAATCACGTACCTAACTAACATCAGAGCTATACCAAGTTGATGTCCTACATATACCTAAAGTTCTACACCCACCCAGAGCTCCCCAGAAATTGTCGTTTACCTTGGCTACGATACCAAACTGTGGCCTTGGCAGGGGTGTCGGGTTGTCTCCGTCAACCCCCTTGAGAATACTCATGGATGTCGGGTAACCCGACACCACTCACGAAAATCGGGCAAAGTCTCCTTTGTACGGGGAGCTCTACCGAAGGTACAAAACCTGTCCCAACAATTCACAATGACCACACAGGGTCCACATGAGAGTAAAATAATGGCCACTTGGGCTAGTAATACTCACAAATACATCAAACTATATACAATAGTTAAAGAGTTATTACATTACTCTTAACCAAAACAAATATTAAATTTCACAATTTTAATGCATGTTCCTAAAGTGAATATAAAGCCACAACTTTGGCTTTCTTCTACAAAATGCGACTCTAGTGACCTCGTCTCCTGTACACTCCACATACGAAATGGCGATCCTCGACGGTGAGCAAAGCCAATTAGAGATAATTTCCTACATTGATTTTCGCTAAATGGCGGATGCCAAGGCAAACAATCACATTCCAACGATTTCATGAACCTACTCCAGTATCTGTACCCAGACATTGTCTCGAGTCCTCACGAGCTACCTCACGTAATACTGTAGAATCACGAGTAAAATAATCAGTTTTCAAAACAAAAGCTTTGTTCTCCAAAAACTTACTCTTAGGAGTTTGATAAAATATTGGATTACCCTCGAAATGGGTGCGAACAACGTTCAAAACAATCATAGTCCTCATCAGTGATCATTGGACGACTCTAGGCAATTCTTTGAAATCCTTATAAATTCCTTTCACAAACATTTTTCATTTTTCTTTCAATTTCATTTTCGTGTCATGCACTCACTCCTAATATTCTAGGGTGCCCCAGTGCATATGGAATGCATGATACTAATCCCAACAACTCATGCTAATATATAAAACATGTATACATTAACATAATTAACTCAAACAAATCATGTTATTAAATTGATTACCAATAACACCAAAATTAGCTCACATGGGCTAATTAACAAACACAAGCAATTCATTTTGAATCACTTAACATCATAAAAATTCACACCAAAAATTACATCACTATTCATGTGAACAGTGAAACCCTCGAGGTTAGCCTTTATTCATAGCCTATTTAATGAGATTTTCTCCACTTTCGGTTCAAAGCTTTGAGACCCGAAAACAGCTAATCAAGCCTCGAACATCCCCAACCATTTACATGGCTCTTGTGAATAACTCAAGTGGAAAAGATCCTGCCTCTTGGAGTTGTCGAGACTCCACAGGTGGTGTTCACGCGTAGCCCTCATCGCGTAGATCGACTTTGCTTCTTGCTCCGTCGAGAATCAACGGTTTGAACGACCGCAAATCTAGAGAGAAGGAGCTCTCTCTCTTGCTCAATTTTGTTTTTTGTTCCAGCCTCTGCACGTTTTGCTCTTTTTGTTTGAGAGAGCCAGCTATTTTAAGTTTTGTCTTATTCTCTCATTAACTTTCGATAATTCCCGATGTGTCACTTTTCTTGATTTTGGCAAGCCAGCGCAATCGGCCATTCATTTCCATCGTCTCTAATTATAACATGTGTCACATGATTACATGTAGTATGTGACTTAATCACCATCACATGTCCTTCACGATCCGTTTTACGGCTTCGACGCGGTACCTCGAAAAACTTAAAAATTCAGGCTATCTCGGGTCGACGAAATCGGCGTGTAACTGAATTTCGCGAGGCGGTCAGCAGAGTTAAGTCCGTTTTGTCATCCGAGATCTAGAAAAATTTAGTTTGTGAAGAATGCGATTTTACCCTTTTTAGAAAATTTGAATTTTCTCGGGTCTTACACGTTTGAGGCGAATTTCGGTATTCGAATTAGGCACCAATCGAAGATTTTCAGGATTTTGAGAAGATGAAGTATCTAGTAGAACTGAATGAGATTTTTGAGAAATTTTCGAAAGTTGGGTAATAATTTAAAGAAAGTTCATATGAGATCATTTAAACTTGAATCAGGACGAAATAAATTGTTTTGGGACAAAAGCGGGCTGGGAGCAAGAGGACACGTGGCACGGCCGTGTACGTGTTAAATATAAAGGGACAAAGAATATTTTGGGATATCTCCCATTTGCTGATTTTTTGAAACGTTAGAGAGAGAAAGAAAGAGAGGAGGAGAGAAGCTAAGATTTTCTTCGGCGATGCACAGGGTTTTGTCAGACGGAAGTCGTCGAGCCCAGAGTTAAATTTCTTCATCTCGGCAAGAATTTCTTTCATAGGTGCGAGGAAAAAAAAAAAAGATTTCACCGAAGATCTAAGAAAGAAGATTTGAAATTCAAATATTTCGGGTAGGAAGTGTTTGAGGCTTCCCTACGGTTTCTGTTTGAGGTAGAGATTTTCCTACTTTGTGGTTTTTGTTCCTACTTTTTGGGATGATTTTGGGATTGATTGTGGGATGCTTTGTACGTGTTTATGGCATGTTTTATGTCGTGGTTATGGCATGTTTTATCTGTGTTTGTGGCATGTTTGTAAGCCTTAATTGAGAGGATGTTATTTTGTGGCTGCCCAGTTGTATTGTGTGTCATTACTTGAACATGGAATGACATATTTGTGTGTTAGTGTTGATATATGCGTAAATGTATATTGACATGGGCCAAATCACGGTATGGAAGTCATATCACAGTGATGTGATCTGTCCATAGGCCTTGATGAGTGGTGTGGATTATGTTGTCCATGTAGCATTTATTATACATGTGGCATAACATGCTATGGTGCACTACATTGCATAGGCACGGGACACATCACATTTCATGGGTGTGAGTGCATGGTTGTGATCAATCCTCATACTTGGTGATTGATGGGTGGGTTGGTATGTTGAGCGGCGTTATGAGGGTATAGTTACATAAACGATAAAAGAAAATGTCGAGGTAATAGCAACCGAGGATAGACATGATCCTAACGGTGAAAGCAGCGAAAATATTGAAAGGCGTCTTGAAGCTGCGGTGGGACCGAGTGGCTACCCACAAAAGACACATGGTTTTATATATAAATGATCATTGAGGTTTAACATCCAAAAAGCTTTTGGTTTGAAAACAAATAAATTTGTTTTGTAAAATGATCATTTGATGTAATCCACAAATGATGGATTTTATCACACATTGGTATCCACATTGTGTGGTGGGAGTTGGTAAGGACTCGAAAATGTTGGTCGGTAATGACTCGGGATAGGGTGCATGGGTTAGTCTCATCTCATTTCATGGCATGACATGTAGAATTCCAACGTAGGATTGCATAATCTTGTGGAGTTATGGTGTAAATAATGAATCATGTGGAACATGACCATTGCATGTACCTTAGGTGGGGAGTAACTGTGTAGGAATTATTCTCAGTGGGTTGTGGCTCACCCTATAAGGGATAAAATCTTAGGTACGAGACAGATGCAATTGAATGATTGCTCATTAGAGGAGGCCCTAAATTGGCTTGGAAAAGTCGGATTGTGGCTTTGATAAATCTTTTTATGGAACCTTGGAACAATCTAGTTCTCGTAATGTAATAATGGTAAGAGAGTATTGGATCGAACTCTTGCGAATTGTTTAAAAGAGTATTTCACATATTTTTTAACTTAAGTATGGATAAATGAATCCCGAGGTAAATGGGACATAATGATGTGGTATTGAGTTACTCGGTATACAATTATTTGTCTGATTTGGTATCAAAGCTTAGGTAACACTTCACTACACCCTTACCACCTCCATACCTACCTGAATTTTTTTAAATGTTTAATGGGTTAAGTTGATTGTGGACCCAGGGTTGATTATCTGTTTGACATGGTATCGGAAAACTGGGCATCTGGAACTATATAGCCCAAATGATCATGGATCTCTCAGTCTTTAGATTCATTGAGTTGATGTCACAGGCTAATTTTTATCGGAACATAGGTATGTGATTACTTGGGGTTTGACGGGCATGTGTTTGAACCATTGCATACATTGTGTTCATGTTCCATGTTACATGACTAATTGCTGTGTTGTATAGATTATATACATAGTGATTTATATAGGAAAAGAAGGAACATAACCTGGGGGCTACGAAAAGAACGAATGGATGGTTCATATTATTGATGTCTATTAGTAGTTGGCACATGCACTCTTAGTTAGGCAGAAAGAATCTCGTTTCCTATTTGACATGTGTAAATGGCAAGTCGAGGAAGAGGACGTAGAGGCGATGGATGAGGCAACAACCAACCACCACAGAGCTTTGATCAATAAGGCTTCATAGAGGCTATTGGTACTGTGACTGCTACTATTGCACGGGTGAGTGTTGTGCCTGCCACTATTGCACAGGCTAATGTAATCATAGGCCAGGGTGGGTCGAGTAACCTCCAGAGTTCAAGGCACATCATCCTTCGACCTTCAAGGGATAAGGGGACCTGATGGAAGCTGACCATTTGTTCCAACAAGTCGGAAAGATTTTGGAGGCTATGAAGATTACCTCCGATGCCACTCGGATAAAGCTGGCCCTATTCCAACTAGAGGGTGAATCCTAAGTGTGGAGGGATTGGGTCAAAGCCTCAAAGAACTTGGAGGCAATGGAATGGAAAGAGTTCTGTGAACTCTTCATGGGCACGTATTTTCGATGCCTACGGGACATGCAAAAGCTTGGGAGTTCCTAGAGTTGAAACAAGGAACAATGACATTGCTTGGATCATTATTAGTTAATAAGTGCTTTGTTTTAGATGATGTGTGGCCATAGACATGGTCAAAGTGAGAAAGTTTGAGATGGTTTGAAATTATCGTCAGGAGTAAAATTGTGGTTGTTTGGACTCGATGGTTAAGACAACTATGGCCATTGAGAGGGAAGTGGATGACGCATAAAGAATCTGGGATGTGGGTGCTAGTGATAAAAGGAAGGAGAGTCAACTCTCTTACAGCTAGGAAAATAGAGGACTTCTACTCGATAGGACTTTTAAGAATGGTGTGGCTATCAAGACCAGTGGGATAGATCTATCCCAGATGGGAGGCATTTATTTGCTTGGTCAAGGTAGAGGACATGCTACGGCATTATTCCTGAGTCTAAGGGTATTTGGGAAGAGCATTTACCCTTAGTGGAATTTGCCTACAACAATAATTATCAAGCGAGTATACAACGAAGACCTCTAGAGTGTGAGGTGGAGGATCATGTCTTCTTGAAGGTGATGCCTAAGAGAGGAGTGGCCAGGTTCGACAAGTGGGGAAAGCTGTCGTCGAGGTATATGTCGGACCTTTGAGATACTCGACGAGGGTGGAGTATGGTGCTTACAGGTTGGCGTACTACTGAAGCTTATCATGTGTTTACTCGATTATTCCATGTCTCCGTGCTCTAGAAGTACACTCGAATCGGCTCATATGATGGATTGGAGCCCAGTTTGTTAGTGATACGGATGGGACCTTAGGAGGAATCGTTTATGTCATGAATGGCGGGATCGGGTTGCGAAAAACAAGACCATAAGGCTAGTGAAGGTGTTGGCAACAGGGAGTGAAGGCAACCTAGGAATGTGAAATCACTATGCGTGCCAATTATCCTTTCTTATTTGAGGAGGAAGAATTATGTTTTTAAAATCCAAAAGGATATTAAATATGGTAATTGCATATGCATGTGATTGTATGTGTTGTATGTATGCAATTCGGGGCTGAAATTCTTTTAAGGGGAAGAATGTAAGAGCAGGGTAAATATGAAAATTTTCTGGGGTCTCAATGGCCGAAATGGACACCATTTGTTGGATTCGTCTTGCGAAATCCCTGAGTTACCTAGGCAATTTCGTCAGTTCGAGACAGTTGGAATTTTTCATGTTTGCGGGCTGTAGTGCTGAGTGGAAACCAATGAGATTTTTAAGAAAATTTCGAAAGTTGGGTAATAATTTAAAGAAAGTTCATATGAGATCATTTGAATTTGAACTGGGATGAAATAAATTATTTCGAGGCAAAAACGGACCGGAACAAGGACACGTGGCGCGACGTGAGCCACGTGTTAGAAGTATAAAAAGGGACAAGAGATATTTTGGGAGAAATATCTCCCATTTGCTGATTTTTTGAAACGTTAGAGAGAGAGAGAGAGAGGAGAGAATCCACGATTTTCTTCAACGATTCACAAGGTTTCGTCGGTCGGAAGTCATTGAGCCCAGAGTTAAAGTTCTTTGCCTCGACGAGGGCTACTCATAGGTATAGAAAAAGAGGGATTTCACCGAAGATCCTAAGAAGGAGATTTGGGGAATTCAAAGATTTCGAGTTAGGAAGTGTTTTGAGGCTTCATTTTCTACTATGTTTAAAGGGAGATTTTTCCTACTTTGGTTTTATTCCTACTTTTGGGCTGATTTTGGGATAGATTGTGGGATGGTTTTATGCCATGTTTATGGCATGTTTTATGCCATGGTTATGGCATGTTTTGTGCCATGTTTGTGGCATGTTTTGTGGCCTTCATTGGGAGGATATTGTGGCCGATGGAAAAGGGTTGTTTTTGGGATGGTTTCGGTCGTAGTGTCTTTGGAGCTGCCAAGGGCTCTACAGCACGCTGTGCATGGCTAGGCTGAAATTACGACCTCAGTGCAGCAGTGCATGGGTTTGAACCCAGTGCGTGGCCCCTACACCTTTAAACCTCCAACTTAAAACCACCATATCTTTCTTGTCTAAACTATGATTCGCACATTCTTGGACTCTATGGAAAGATCTTTGACTCTAAAAGCATTTGGTGCTCACATATTTTCTGAAAATTTGATTGTTGCACCAAGTGTACTAATGCTTAGTTGTGTTGATTGATGAATTTGTATGTGCAAATGGTCATTACATGGCTTGATTGTGTGTGTGTCATTGCTTAAACATGGAATGACATGTTGTGTGTTGATGTTGACATATGCATAAATAATATATTGACATGAATGAAATGTAGTATGGAAGTCATATGCAAGTGATGTGATTAGTCTATGACACTAGATGAGTGGTGTGGATTATGTTGTCCATGTAGCATTTATTATACATGTGGCTTGATATAACATGTAATGGTGCATTACATTGCATATGCATGGGACACATGCATTCATTGGTGTGAGTGCATGGTTGTATTGATCGTCGTGCGTTGATTGATAGGTGTGCCGGTATGTTGAGGATGAAAGTCAGCGAAGTGCGGTTACATGAAACTGTAAAATAAAATATGTGTCGGGTAATAGCAAGGAGAGATAGATACCCCCTCGGGTGAAAGGCCCAGTAGTTGTGGTTAGACATGATCCTCAACGGTGAAAGCCCGTGAAATGTTGGAAGGTGTGCGAAGCTCTTGGTGGGACCCTTGAAATTCTCTACACAAAAAGACACATGGTTTTTATATATAAATGATCATTGAGGTTTAACATCAAAAAAAAGCTTTTGGTTTGAAAACAAATGGATTTGTTTTGTAAAATGATCATTGGATGTAATCCACAAATGATGGATTTTATCACACATTGGCATTCGCATTGTGTGGTGGGAGTCGGTAAGGACTTGGAAATGTTAGGAGTCGGTAATGACTTGGGGCGTAGTGCGTAGGTGAGTGCCGTCTCATTTCTTGGCATGACATGTAGAGTTCGACCTAGGATTGCATAATCTTGTTGGAATTGTGGTGTGAAATGGCGAGGTGTGTGGAACATGACCATTGTATGTTAATGTTTGTTGGAGGAGTACCTCTGTAGGAATTATTTTCTACTTGGCGTGGCTCACCCTATACGGGATACCATTTCAAGTACGGGACATGTATAGGTGGACAACGCTCATTAGAGGTCGAAATTGTGAAACCTCGAGAAAATCTAATTTCTCGAAAAAGGGCAAAATCGTAATTTCGGTAAAAATCCAAAATTTTTCTAGATCTCGGATAAGCTTGACTTATTTGTTGGAATCGTCTCATGAGAGCTAGCTACCGCGTCGATTTTAGTCGAATTCAGATCGTAGAATTACTGCGTTTTTCGAGGAAACGAGCGTCGGGCGGGACATTTGGTGCATTTGAGTGGCGCCACGGTGTGCCGCGTGTCAAGCTCGGCTAGTCAACTTAGGCTCAGGTGGGACCGCATTGAACACATGGCGCTGATGTCATTGGGTAGAAGGTCAAATCGAGATTTAGGGACATGAATGGCATTTTGAATTCTTAATGAGAATAGGACAAAACGTGAACAATATCTCTTCTTGTTTGAAACCTAGCAATGGTGTGTTGGAGCAAGAGGCGAGTAGCAGATTTTTCATTTTGAGAGAGAAGTCCTTCTCTCTAAGATCCCGGTCAATCGGACCGTCGGATTTTTTCGGGCCAAGAAGGAAAGTTACTCTACGTGGCAAGGACTACGCGTGGGCACCGGTTTTGGGGAGTTTCGACAAACTCTGTGAGGTAGGGGTTTTATCCTACTTGCTTTACCTCTTGTTTAAGTACTTTGTTGATGGTTGAGTATGATTGAGGTCGTGAGGGGCCGTTTGATCGATCGAAAACTTAGGACCGAGTGATAGAATTTTGAAACTCATTTGGATAGTCCACGGGTACATTTGGGCTGATTGTGTTGGGGAGTATTCAATAAATTGTGTTTTGGTGAGTAGAAGACGGGGAGATGGGCATGGGATCGGGTTCTCAAAGTGGGAGCAGGTTGGAGCGAGTGGCGCCCATAGACGGTAACTGTGGAGTTTAGGATTTGTTAAAATCGATCCGGGTTGTGTGAATTGGACAAAAATCGTCATTAATGTTTGTGTGTGAATTGTTGAAATGAATGACTTGAGTTGTGTGGAAACCAGATGAGTTAATACATGATTCTAATGTGTTAACACAGCCAACATAATTATATAAAATATAATTGTGCTTATAGGCCATTGGAGATAATATTGTGAATTGCTCGAGTGAGCTAATTTGAGTTGGTTGATCAAGTTAAATTACATGTGGTGTGATTGTAAATTTGAGAATATATGCATAATTGATATTTGTATAAATTGTGTTGAAATGGCATAATGCATTTTATATGCACTAGGTAACCTAAGTGGTGTGAGTGCATGACATGAATTTTGAAAAAGCGAAGACATGGTTGCGAAGGAATTTCCGCAGGGTGCTTTTAGGAGAATGGGGTTGGGAGACGGTCCAATAGATCATTTCGGATGAGGACCATGACTTTTTCGGGAAGTTCTCCAACACATTCGCCTCGGAGGGTAGTCCCATATTTTTACCGACATTCGGTAGTGTATTTTCAATAACAATAAGTTTTGTTTTGAAAATGGTGTTTTCTCATACATGGCTTAAGCAAGTGTGAGGGAGTCGGTGAGGACTCGAGACATGGGAATGGGCATTTAGACATTCAAGTAGGATCACGTATTTACTTAAGTGTGTGTTTACATTGGATCATTGCATATGCACTTAGGTAGGGAGGTAACCCCGTTTAGGGTAATTCCCTTTCTTGGGTATTAGCTCTATACCGCCGAGGAATATTTCGGTACGGGAGCGTTCGAGAGAAAACCGGCTCATCTTAGAGGCGATTTTGAAGAAAGTCGGGTTTTGGCTTTAAAGTTTTTGGTATAACATGTATTAGAATTGTAGATTTTAATATATGTTTGAAGTAAGAGTGATGTAGTAACTCTTGAACCAAGTAATATATTTGGTTGGGATATTTATATTGTGAGTATTGATGCAGGGGCCCAAGTGGCCATTATTTTACTCGCATTTGGACCTTGTGTTGCCATATTCTGTTGTTTTGAATGGTTTGTATTTGTTAGAGCTCCGTACAAAGGAGACTCACACTTGCAGATTTTAATAGTGGTGTCGGATTTACTCGGTATCCACGAGTATTCCGCGGGTTGACGGGTTGTCAACGGACACCCCGGATTTGGGGCGTCACAGAAATTGTGAAGAAAGCCGGACTGTGGCTTTGATAAATCTTTTTGTAAAACCTTGGAACAATCTAGTTCTGGTATGTAATAATGGTAAGAGAGTCGTGATCAAACTCTTATGGACTGTTTTAAAAGTAATTTCGCATATTTTTAACTTAAATATGGATAAAGCGGATCTAGGTAAATGTGACACATGATGTAGTATCAAGTTAATCGATATCCACATATATCAAAGCTTAGGTATACAGTTACCTAAGGTAGTATTTCCGCGGGTTGACGGTTAGTCAACGGGACCCCCGGATTTTAGGGTGTGACAACGACTCGATCCGAGGAGCTACTTGTCTACCAGGTAAGTTTCCTTGACTTTCTTTAGAAATTCTTCTTTTATATAGTTATTTTTTAATTAACTATCTTGTATATATATATTTAATTTATTATTGACTTTAATAAAATCCTTTTTTTGTTGTTAATAATTCAATTTATTTTCTCCTTAACTATTAACCATCACCCACCTTTAATTCAAATCACAAATTTAAAAAATTCAAGTTCTAAATTTCCACCTTCTCAATTTTTTTAAAATACAATTGTCAGTTTCAAAATTCAAATTCTCAAATGTTCATTTCTAAAGTCAAATTTTCAATTTTAAATTTAGGCCATATTAGTCACTTAAGTTTTTTTAATGAGACCATGAGTCTCTTTCACGTGATTAGGAGGCCCTAAGTGGTCTCAAAGTTTAAAGTTTTTTTAAAGTAAGAGGGCCTTGGGGGCAATCTTGGCTCGGGGCAATATTTGGAGACGATTAAGACTTTGGAGGCGATTTCAGCTTAGGAGGCGACTCAGCCCGAGGAGCTGCCTATCTACCAAGTAAGTTTCCTTGACTTTATTTAGAAATTCTTCTTTTATATAGTTTTTAATTAATTGTCTTGTATACAAGGTTGGAAATATTGGTTTAAATGGATCTATACAGTGCTTGGATTTATATGGATATATCGAGCAGATCGAAGTCTGGTGGATATTTATTACATGAATATGATATATCGGAAATTAACAAAAATACTTTGAAATTCATGGAAATACTTGTTGAAGACAATACTCATACCAAGACATGGTGTTAAGATAATATTGATTGCGGATTCAGACATGTATCATTCATAAATGTCTTGACTTGTACCCACATCCTCTCCATGGATAGAAAATTTGGGGTTCACCCACATGCTCGTTTGAAATCCTTGTTGCATTTGATATGGAATGTGGAATGACATTTGTGCGACGTGGATAGTTTTCATTCCATATTCTTCATCAATGGGCCAGGATTCGAAGAATGATGACCATAACTCATTGTGTGGAGAAAAATATTTGGTGTCATTGGATGAATCTTGTGATGGTGACAATGCTCATGGACTCAAAACTAGCGAAAATGAATCCTCATTGTGTTGTGTCATCGCCGTTGTCGACCTCTGCATGGCTTTCGATGGCTCCGATACCTAGACCAGCTCTCCTAGACCCATGGTCTTCATCTTTGTATTGGCATGGCAATGGAATATCTTCCACTGGTGAGGTGTGACTGATGGATGACAACACTGACGTCGTGCGGAGTATATCTATAATGTTTCATTATCACGCTACCATCATTGGTCCCCTCTCCTCTTGAGCCATCATAACCTATAGTAGAAGTATCGGCAAAACTAGGTCTTCTTACTATGTTGACACTTTAATCAAGAGAGATTAGAAGTAATGGTGAAATGAGTCTCTCGTTTCTTGTTGAAACTTTCACTATAAACTGGCCGGATAAAACATGCTCGGCATCGACACTGTTTCTCGAACACGTGCAGCAATTCGTGGATCAGGATTTCCATCTTCATCATCCAAATGGAGAATTAACCCATTAGAATAATTAATTATCTTCTTAACCACCAAATTCGACAAAATGTCGAGTAAATCAAGGTAATTCTTTTCGGCAGCTGTCGGTCTCTTTCTTATCACGTATGTTGTTCATGTTATAGTAACAAAAAGCTAATTGTTGGAGTATATAGGTTAAAGAAGCCAATTTCTTATTTTTGTATGTATTAGAGCAAAATGTATCAAATTTTTCTCATATGCTAAAAAATATGCAGTTTGAGAAAAAACCTTAAGGGCCAAATTCCTTAATGTGGGAGTGTGGTTTCCATACATAAACCTCCATTCAGCTATAATAAAAATAGCTAACATTCAAAATCTAATAATAACATGGTAATAGACTTTACTTTTAAAGTTTTAATGAGAAATAACACTAACTAAGAACCATTAAATCTCTGGAGACTATTATTGCTCAATCACCGAATCCTCTTTTCACATCTCGAATCATTATAAGCTGTGAATTCAAAATGTACTTGTCAAATCAATATATGTGTAAGAGTGACCAAATAAATTGAATCAATTAATTAGAATTGTAACCTATTGATGTACCTCGCTAAAATTACCAAGGCCGAGTAGTAGTAGAGATAATCTTTCAAATGCTTTGTGAGCAGTTAGATGGCTTAGGGTTACTACTAACTCGGAGTCTATGTTGAATATTATGATTTAATAATATGCTACAAAGTGATTTATAATTAGTATGTATGATAAGGAAGATAGAATGCATTAAATGTGATTATGATATTGCTTAGTTACTTCTTTGCATGAAGAGGATGCTTGAGGGTTTTATCCCGATAGATTTGCTATGATAGTTTGACTAATCTTTGGCATTTAGTTGATGTAAACTTTGTTTTACCCCAGATCCCAACTCATACACAAATGGCATTGTTTGAGCTGACTTAGAATCAACAATGCGAAAAATTACACTAACACCATGCATTAACACTAGCTTAGAGACCTCTTAATATGTATGATCAAACATGAGTATTTCAACCTCATGTCTAATGGTTGATCGACTACCTTGTGAGAAGCCCATTCATCACTAATAAATATCTTCTTCAAATCAACCCTCTTTTTTAGAAGACTTTCTAGGGCGATGTAATTTGTCGCAAATCTTGTTGCCCCCAGACACACAATATCTCCACCATAGACCTTTCTCATTTTCACAACCAACCAACCATGGTTGTAGATGAGATTAGTGATTTTTCGTATTGATAATCAATTCCAAGCGATATGATCTTTTACCATTGTCTTTTGAAACATAAAGTCAATACAATGTGTTGTGCATGATGTCCAATATAAATTGTACGCTAACCGATATATTCCCTTTCACAAATACTAATCCATTATGCGTAACAATTTGCTGTGACTTCTGACTTCGCCAGTCTTTATTCAACAAACCATAAATATGTTTGTTTGTCTTTGATCTTATCGGACCATCAGGACAGGAATATTGTGCTTCTTTTAGAATATACCATGAAATTAATGATGTTCCATTTCGTAGGGTTGAATCCATCCATCACACATAATTGTGCACCCATAGGTATTCCATTTCTTTTGGAAGTTCACATAATTGTCCATGTCTTTATACTTCTATATCCAAGTATTTGTTTTTGATTTCATATGAAGATGGTGACTCGCTCCCATGCCTACAAGTAGAATTAAAGGAATTAATTATATGGTTCTCAATTATGATATAAGATAATAATTTTATTAGAACCTGAAAACTGATTTTCACATACAAGCTTGTTGTGCACCAATAATCATGTTCTTGAAGTGGTGAGAGTCTGCTTGGTGGAGGCGAACACTCATATATGAAGAATCTCTACTAATTAGTCGGCCCATCGCTTCTTTGATTGCACCACCTTTGAAAACATTTTAATGCTCTTGTCTGTTGCCAAAATTTGTATAATGATAGAATACAGGGTAATGGATCCAATTGTCTCACACTTTGAGATCTTTTGCATGCCTTATTGATCAATCGGTGTGAAGGCTCGCCATTACAATATCTCAATTAGGAAATCAAAGTGAATCGCTTATTCTATAAAAACTAATTTAAGTTAAAGATTTACCCTTTTTTGTCTCTCATAAACTTTCTTGTTGCCGATTCCATTCACTAGCTTTGACGACGACATGCCACTAAATTCAGCTCTCATCAAGGGTCATGTACAATTAGACATATTGCATCCTCCCATCCTCAACAATGAGATAATTTTGTAAGACCCGGGAAAATTCGAATTTCTGAAAAATGGTAAAATGGTAATTTTGGTCAAAACCTGAAAGTTTTCTAGATCTCGGGTGATGAAACGAACTTCACCATTGGAATCCTCTCTCGAAATCTAGCTACCACGTCGACTCACGGTCTCGAGATAGCTCAATTTCACGCTGAGGCACCGGGTGTCTGCGTCGTATGACGTCTTGTGAGACATGTGATGTGAGAAAAGTCACCTACTACATGTACCCATGTGACACATGTTGCATGATTAGTGAGATGATGGAGATGAATGGCGATTAAGCCATGTCAAAATCAAACTAAAGGACACAATGGGGATTAATTGAAAAGAGTAAGTGAATAAGACAAAAAGAAGAATAGTTTTATTCTTCATTTTGAAACACAAAACGGGCAGTAGGTGTGAGATTCAGATTTTAGAGAGAGAAAGAGTGACTTCTCTAGATTTCCTGCGTCTAATCACGCTCGACGAAGCAAGAAGCTAAGCTGCTTTACTCGCGGCTACAATTTGGGCACCGCCCATTTTATGGAGTTCGGCCAACCCAAGAGTGTAGGATCTTTTTCTACTTGGTTTATCTTTTTGCCAAGAGCCATTTTATGGATGGGGATTTGTTGAGGCCTCGAACGTCAGATTTCTGGCCCCAAACTCAACCGAGCGAAGAAACCTCATTTTAGGTGCCGCGGGCGTTTAATTCGAGGGTTTCACCGCTCACGTGATTGCTGCGTGATTTTCGTTATCGCGATTCAAAACGAAGTCGCTTTGATTTGTTACCCGCCCATGAGCTAATTTTGGTGTTATTGTTGTGAATTGTATAACATGAATTATGTGAATTAATTTTCAGTTAATATATGCATGTAAAGTATATTAGCATGAATATTTTGGAATCGTGAGCACGCATTCCATATGCAATCGGGGCACCTAGAACGATAGGTGGAGTGTATGACATGAAAATGAAAGAAAAGTGAAAATGATTGTGAAAGGAATTTCAAGGAAGATTTTCCAAAGAATTGCCTTGGAGAGTTGTCCAACAGTTCATCTCGGAGGCGGACCCATGACTGTTTCGGAGAATTACCCAGCAATTCACCTCGGAGGGTTGTCAATATATTTACCAAAACTCGGTAGTAAGTTTTCGAGAACAAAAAGCTTTTGTTTTGAAAACTGTATTTTTACTCGCATTTGGCTTAGGCATGTGTGAGGGAGTCGGTGAGGACTCGAGACATGGGATTGGGCACGTAGACATTCAAGTAAAGATCATGTATTTGCTCGCCATGACATGTGCACTTGAAGGAGTAACCCATGTGGTGAAATTATCACTTCTCCGGGCACATCACCCCGTCGAGGGATCACCATTTCGGGCACAGTGGAGGTACAAGAGAACGACGCCACTAGAGACCGCGCTTTTAGAAGAAAGTTTGATTGTGGCTTTCGTATTCATTTTGCATACATGTATTAAAACTTTAAATTTTGATATATGCTCTTTGCTAAGAGTATTGTAATAACTCTTGAATTATTGTTATATAGTTGATGAGTATTGATGTATGGGCCCAAGTGGCCATTTTACTCATTTTTATCCGTATGTGGACCCTGGTCGGCGTGGAAATGTCGGGATAGGTTACTGGTAGAGCTCCCCGCACAAATGTGACTCCCGCTCCATTTTGTTAACGGAGCTCTACTCCGATTCAAGTCCTCTGAGTCCTCGAAAAGGACTCGATGGAGTGGTGTCGGGTTACCCGACATCCAAGAATATTCCTCCGGTTGACGGGTTGTCAACGGACCCCTGAACAAGTATCACATGTTTATGGCGTCCCCATTGTACCTTGTACTTTTGTACTGAATTTCTTCTATATTTGCTACTTTCTTGCTTTGCTCGATTTTTCGCTTCTAACAGCTTGCCCCATTTCTATTTCACTTACATTTCCGCACTTTTTGTATGAGTGGGGATTCAGATATGATAGTTGAAATTTATGCTTGAAACGATCCCACCACTTTTTATCACCAAACCATAAGAATTGCATACTATACTACTTCTATTCCCCCCTCCATATTTGTGCAATATTACGATGGATTCGGCCTAATATTACTTCCACTATCCATCATATTAAATTGCTTATATAAACTATATTATTATACTATTCAAAATGAATTATTTCATATAAACTATAAATTTATAATATGTATACACAATATTAACTAATATATAACTTAATTTCAAATATTAAAAATTAATTTATTAATATATTATTACTAAATTAAACTAATTTAAATATGAAACTTCATATAAAACTATAAATTTATAATATGCATACATAATATTAAATCCAATATATAACTCCAATTTAAAATATTAACTACTCATGAAAGGTTAATTTATTAATATATTATTACTAAATTAAACTAATTTAAAATAATATGAAAGTTTCGTATAAAACTATAAATTTATAATATGCATACACAATATTAACTAATATATAACTTAATTTCAAATATTAACTACAATATGAAAAGGTTAATTTATTAATATATTATTACTAAATTAAACTAATTTAAAATATGAAAGCTTCATATAAACTATAATTTATAATAATATGCATACACAATATTAATTCAATATATTAATTCAACATGAAAAGTTAATTTATTAATATATTATTACTAAATTAACTAATTTAAAATATGAAAGTATCATATAAACTATCAAATAAACTAATATGTAGTTATTTTAAAGAAGACATCACTATTATTAAATATATAATCTAATATAAAACTATATTATTAAATTTATAATACTATATAAAATTATATTATTATTTAATATTATAATATATATTAGTTTATTTGATACATATTAGATTATAAATTTAATAGTATTAGATCATTCACTGGTTATTAGTTTAATATATATATATATATATATATATATATATATATATATATATATATATATATATATATATATATATTACATTAAACTAATATAAAACTATATTATAAAATAAATGATCTAATATATTTCTATTTTATTAAATTTATAATCTAATATGAAATTATCAAATAAAACTAATATGTAGTTATTTTAAAGAAGACATTACTATTAAATTTATAATACTATATAAACTATATTATTAAATATATAATCTAATATATTTCTATTTTATTAAATTTATAATCTAATATGAAATTATCAAATAAACTAATATATAGTTATTTTAAAGAATAAATTATTGCAAATTTATAATACTCTATAAAACTATATTATACTATATAAAACAATATTATTATATACTATATTATTTATCAATATACTATATATGACATTACTCAAAACTAATATAAAACTATATTATTAAATTTATAATCTAATATAAAACTATATTTTAAATAAAACATTACTATTAACACACAAAACATAAATACAATAATGACAATTTAAAAGTAAATTAACATAAATACATACCTTAATTAACCTTTGTTGAAACTTGAAACTTGAAACCTTCAACACCAAAAAATTCTACTTTGTTTTAGATTTAAAAAATAAAAATAAAAATAAAAATAAATAAAAAAATTGGAGTGAAATTAAGATTGGATATAGGTAGAGAGAATTTGTGATCAAATGAAATGATTTTAAAGGTATTTATAGATTTTTTTTGGGTCAAACTAGCCGTTGGATGGTAACAAAATCTTTGTAATTTAATTATAGCATTTAGATTTAATTTTGGTGTAAATCTAACCGTTAGATCTTCGTTAAACCATTGGGATCAATCCATAACTGTTGGATCAAGTCGAAATTTCAAATATGACCGTTAGATCGCAAATCCGACTGTTGGAGAGCATTCAAAATTCGAGTGAAATTTGGGTCGTAGGATCAAATAAAATTCAAATATGGCCCCTGGATTAGTCAAAATAGCCGTTGGAATAATTTCAAAACACATGTTGTGACGCCCCAAAACCGGGGTGTCCGTTGACAACCCGTCAACCCGCAGAAAATCTATACTTCTCGTATCGCGAGACCCATACTTGAGTAAAAATGGCCACTTGGGCCCATACACCAATACTCATCAAAATACACCCAACTATATTCCAATAGTTCAAGAGTTATTACATTACCTTAATACAAAACACATTAAAATTTACAATTTAATACATGTTATACCAAAACATCAGCCACAACCCTGACTTTCTTCAAATGGCCTCTAAAATGAGTCTTCTTCGAACGCTCTCAGACCAAATAATATTCCGACATGAGCACTGCCCAATAGTGGAATTACCTTAAATGGGTTACTCCCTACCTAAGTGCATATGTAATGATTCAATGTAAACACACACTCAAGTAAATACGTGATCCTACTTGAATGTCTACATGCCCAATCCCATGTCTCGAGTCATCACCGAATTTCACACTCGCCTAAGCCATGTATGAGAAAATACTGCTTAAACAAAACTTTTGTTCTCGAAACACACTACCGAATTTCGGTAAAAGTATTGACTACCGAGGCGAATGTGTTGAGAACCTTCCTAAACACCATAGTCTCCTCCCGACGATAATTGTTAGACCATCTCCAACACAATTCTTCTAAAATCATCCATTGAAATGCATTTCGCAACCGATGATCGCTTTTCTTCATGTCATGCACTCACACCTAATTTCTAGGTTACCTGCATATGTAATGCATTATGGCATTATCAACACAATTTATACTCAATATATCAATTATGCATATATTCTCAAATTTGCACTCATACCACATGTTATTCAATTTGATCAAACTAACACTCCAAATCTCACCACTGAGCTAATCACAATTCCATTTCAATGACCTACACACACAATTATGTTTTATGTAATTGTAGCATCATAGTTAACACATTAAGTTCATGCATTAACCTATTAATTTCCACACACAACTCAAGCCATTCATTTCAAAAAATTTCATGCACACAATAATGGACGTTTGTCCAATTATGACAAACCCCGGACTATTTTTACATCCCAAACATAGCAAAGGCTATCCGTGGCAAATGCCTACTCAAGAAACATCTGCTCCACTTTGTGGAATCGAATTCCATGGCCATTCGCCTCATACACACAGTAAAAACACACAATTTATTGCATAAATTACACCACAAGCCGCCTAAACATCCGTGGATCGCCCAAAACGGGCTCCAAAATTTCCACACCTGTCCTGCTGGACCGATCAAACAGCCACTCACGACCTCAAATCAACCTAAGCATTTACAAAACACTTAAACAAGGGGTAAATGAAGTAGGAGAAAACCCCTACCTCACGGAGTTTGTCGAACTCCCGAACCTATGACCTGCCGGCCCTCAACTGTAACCACTTTTACTTTCGTCCGAAGAAATCCGACGGTCCGATCGGCTGTAATCCTAGAGAGAAGTTGCACACTTTCTCTAAATCCCTCCATGTTTGAAAACCGAACTCTCCTCTCCTCACGCATGTCTTCGCCCAAAAGTGGAGAAGAAGCCTCCTTTTTGTCCCCACTCTGCCACATGTCCTTTCTAATCGTCGAGAGGATTTCTTATCCACTCAACCCAACCACTTTCGACTTTCCACCCAATGGCATCATGTCACGTGTCCATTAGCCCCACCTTGAGCCCCATGATCGACCTGCTTGACACGTGCACCTTGTGTGCTACTCAAATGTGCGCCAAGGTCCTACACGACGCTGGGCCTTAAAAACGCGCAAATTTCGACTATCTCGTAATCTCGACACAAAATCGACGTGGTAGCCAGATTTCATGGCACACCCCAACTGAAGTCCGCTTTCATCATCCGAGATCTAGAAAATTTTGATTTTTATCGAAATTAATGATTTTGCCCTTTTCGTAAAATTTGAATTTTCCCGGTCTTACACATGTGCAATCTTAGGTCGTTAAATCATATGCGAAGATTCGATCGATGGATAACTTTGGATAATCTCCAATATATCACGATATTTTACCTAAAAAATTTAATCAAGAGATTATTCACACGCGTGTGTTCCACTAAACTCTACATTTTCACGATGTTCTGCTTATCAAACCGATATATCGATATTACCGATATTTTCCCAAACTTCGATCAATCGACATCGATGGCCAATATCGCTTTGAATGTTACCTATATCCGATATGTCAGTCGATATATCCGACATTTTTAACCCTGCTTGTATATATATTTAATTTATTGTTATCTTTAATTAGTCATTTAATTTATGATCTTATTATTTTATTTTCCTTGTAAGTATATTGTTGTTGTTTGTTTATTTAATTAAATTGGTTGTTGATGTTTTCTTTGTTTAATAATTCAATTTATTTTTCCTTAACACATGAACCATCACCCACCCTTAATTTATTAAACTCTAAATTTAAAAAATCAACTTCTAAATTTCATTTCTCAAATTTTAAAATATAAGTTTCCAAAATTAAAATTCAAATTCTCAATTCATTTTAAAATTCAAAATTTCAATTTTAAAATTCAAGTCTTTCAAATCCTTAAATTTCAAAAATTCAAGTTCTAAATTTCAATTGTCAATTTCTAAATTCAAGTGTCTATTCTTAAAATTCAAATCCTCATTTTCTCACTTCTAAATTCAAATTTTCAATTTTAAAATTTACTTCAATTTTCAATTTCAAATTTTTTAAGTTTCCAATTTCTAAACTAAAATTCCTAATTCCAAAATTTAAATGCCCTATTTTCAAAATTCAATTCCCAATTTCCAACCGCAAATTCTCAAGAGTTCAATTTCAAATTTACTAATTTCCACTTCAAAATTCATGTCCGACCTCAAAACTAAGCTCCCAATTTTCAAATTCAAAATTTCAAGTTTCCAAGTTCAAAATACAAATTCTCGTTCTACTTCCAATTTCGACTTAAGTTTCAAATTTTAAATTACATTCTCAATTTTCAAAATCCAAGTTATCTAATTTCCAAAATTCCAAGTTTTCACTTCAAAATTACAAATTCAATGTCAAATTATAGTTCACATTTCAAAATCTAATGCCCAATCTCCAATTTAAAATCTTCAAGTTTCCAATTTAAAATTTAAGGCAAAATCTATAACTTCAAAATTCAAATGTCATAATTTCAAAACATCAAGTCCTCAATTTCTAAATTTCAAAGTTTCAATTTTCGATTTAAAAATTCAAGCACTTTAATTTAAAATTCAAGTAATCTTAATTTCAAAAATTCAAGCCTTCAAATTTCAAATTTTCATTTCCACTTCAAAATTACACCTCAATTTCAAAATTCAACTGTCATAATTTTAAAATTCGTCTCTCAATTTCGACTTCAAATTTTTAAATTCAAAATTGCAAATTTCCAAATCTCAAATTTATAAATCAAGCTTCCATTACAAATCTCAAAAATCTCAAATTTATAAATATTAGTTCACAGTTTAACAGCATCAAAAATTCAAGTCGTTCTATTTATTATAAAAATTTTCTTATGCACTCTAACATAATCAAGAATACACCTTTGAAAAAAATTCTCTGAAGTCGTTTGGCTATTCTGAACCTTTCTTGAGTGCCTATTGAATGATTTTCAACAACCTTGGGTTGAATGACCTAAAATTGAGTTTTTTCTTTAGCAGATTGTAGGTCACGCATTGCCAAATAATTTCGATTTGTGTACCGATGGAAACGACTTAAAGGTAGCTTTTTGCCATATAGATTTTTTCCATGGTGAATATTTCTCGACCTTGCAGCCTAAGATTTCACCTTTGTCATGACTGTAACTTCCTTGTTTTTGTTTCCATAGGAGCTTCTTATGCTAGTTCTATGGCTTCCAACCCAATTCCATCTTCATCGAGGTAATCCAAATCTATGCTCTTTCTTCCTTAATCTGTGTTGGCCCTAACATCATTTTTTTTCCTTTGTAGTGCTATTCTTCCCCCCTTTACTTGGGCTAGAGTTCGCACATTCTCTTGGAGAAGCATCTTTCTCCACCTAGTTTCCTTCCATTAAGATCAAGAACCAAACTACTTCTTGTGAAAGAAGTTATGATCTATGGTAAACCCTACCAAATCATGGCTGGGGTAGGGAATGATAAGTATGGATTACTAGGTTGTCCCCATCGCCCCAAACGACTTTGGGATGGCAATGGGGATTGAGCAAAGCCATTCATCTTACCATTGTAAACACTTCACTTGGATGTGGAGTTGATGAGTGTGGGCACTAAAATTATGGTCCAAGAGTATTAACTCTTCATACACCCTTTTAGCCCTATTTCCATCACACTGAGAGATATTACCATTCTCACGGGCCTACCAATCCGGGGTGCCGATGCGTTATGTCTTTTTGATATTCAAGACTCTTCTCTCCCGGCTATAGAGGTTTCCTTTACCACTCAAACTTCGTACTTTGTCGTTATCTAGAAATGGCATGACGTCACTAGAGTTCCATCGACGACTGAGCATGAGTTTCTATGGGTTCTCCTATGCCGATATGTGTTTTTTTCCCAGTTCTAGAAAACTCGACATGGAGTACTTACCATTGGTGAAGACATTTGCTCTAGGTTGGCCTTATGCTTAGGCACTTTACTCTTAGCCTCAGTTTATCAGGCCATGAGTAAATATGTTTTTGATGAGCCTTACCATAAAGTTGGTGGTGCCTCTCAGGGTCTGCATGCATGTGGTTCAGATAGTTTCAGAGCTTTCGGACAAGGAACCTACATCTTATAAGACTTTGGGATATCATGTCTCACATTCTCTATGTACGATGCCCTTTGATGATCTTATATGTTTCTTCTTGGGATTGGTAGATCTAGCATTGGTACACTTATTCTTGAGGCCTAATTTTGTACATATCTTAGCTTGGAATCATATTCTGGCTTCATCTTAGCCATATCTACATGACTTGAGAGTCCTTGGCCTCTCGCTACCCCGCTTGGAGAGTACTTATTTCTCAGAGGTTGCTTCACCTTTTCATCTTTTGATGTCTACATCTACAAACTCTACCTTCCTTTTCTTTGGCCCGCTTAGTTTGGTTTTTAGCGCCTGTATCCAACTTTACCCCTTTCTGCCTTTTATGCTTCAACTAGACTTGGAGCTCTTGCATAGACATTGGTTAAGGAATATCAAACTCTTTCTTTGCTCCATTGGGATTACCTCTCTATCCACGGCTCCATCCTTCTACTCGGTAGATATCTATTTGACTCCAGCTTCTCAATTCTTGCTTGCCTACTACTTAGTAAAAGAATCATTTGTTGCATTTTATTCATAAATTCACTTTATGTTGATTTCTCATTTTTCCAGATTGACTTTTCCAAGGTGACTACCAAGAAACTCAAGATGGTTGAGGAGAAGAAAACTACTTCTAGTAGTCGACCTAAAAAGCTTAAGCTGTAACACCCCGAAATATACCCTAACAGTTTCGAACTTGTTTAGGGTATATTAAAAGCTAAATGGAATTGTTCGAAAATAAATAAGCAAGAATTTGGAATTAATACAACGCTATGGGTAAATTAACACCACACCATGACCCAAGGGTCATAATTTAATAAGTTCATATGGCAAAGTAGATTTTGATAAATTGAATAGAGAATAAACCGAAAGTGATGGACTAAAGAGTAATAAAAGAAAGATATTAGAGTAAATATGAAGAAAATTATGGAAGAGACAAGTGGCTTGAAGGAAAGAGGGAGGAAGCCTTCAGTATGAAATAAGGGGATAAGATCAATAAAAGAGAAGACCAAAATAAAGATCTCTATTTGGTCTGAGAAGAGTATAAAAACGGAAGAAGAAAGAAGAATAAGAAAAGAGAAAGATCATGATATGGAACCATGTGGTATTGGTATGGAAACTATAGATTGCAGATAGCAAAGTATGGAACTGCGACTAAGTAGAAATGTATGGAATTTGAGTATGGGTATGGAATTGAGTATGAGTATGGAATATATATGTGTATGTAAGATACGGTGTATGAACTACTAAATGAGTATAGAAATATGGTTTTGTATGGAACTATGAGTATAGTTTTGTCTAAAAACTATGGGAGTATGGAAATTCCAGTTTTGGAATAGAAAGTTTAGATACATGGTTTAGAACCCTTATCTTGTGTATGGTTTAATGGGAACTCCTAAACCTATTTCGTGGTTGAGTCGAGAAGAGCTTTATGTTCCAAATATGTGTGGCGAAGGGTCTAGTTTGGCAAGTTGAACCTTAAAATTCCCTATTGTCGCCACATGGTAGCCGGATCTAGAACGGGTTTTGGGTTAGAAATACAGGGAATTAGAAGTAAGTCCTTCTGTGAATTATAGCCACATCAATGAAATTGATACAGTTTTTGAATTTTTCAATTCGACTCAGACCAAGCTACGGTCTTTACCTAAACAATTAAATGGGTGGGTCACAACAAGGCTCACAAACAAGATTGTCATCAACAAGATCACAAACAAGACTATCAAACAAGATCACTGGGAACAAGACTCACATCAAACAAGATTTCACAACAAGATCACATCAAACAAGATCATCAAACAAGACTCGTCAAACAAAGACTACCAACAAGACTATTAAACAAGGCTCACAAACAAGGTCAGGTCAAACAAGACTCACAAATAGGGTCGCCAAACAATACTGGGCCAAATGCAAGAGACTGGGCCAAACAGGGTCACAAAACAAGACTAAAGCAAACAAGGCTCGCCAAAACAAGGTTCGCTACTTCAAGCATGTACTCGCCACCAAGACTGACCGCGCATGACCTCCAACTTTGGAAGCGTCATATCTCCTTCGTTTGAACTCCGATTGAGTGTTCTCGGACTCTATGGAAGCCCATTGGAGTCAAGAATCCATCCCATATTACTGGAGGAGGATATTAGGATTAGACTGATAGGATAGATCGAAAGCTCAGCTCCATGTCAGGTCAGCTCGCCCAACAGATTTGACTACGTGATGACCTCCAACTTTCGGAAGGTCATAACTCTTTCGGTCCGAACTTTGATTATGTTCTCGACTTATGGAAAGCCCATTGAGTCAAGAGTACAGCCATACCTAGTATGATAAAAGTGGAACTCATATTAGGTCCAGAGATAAGGAAAAACAGTAAGTAGATATGAACAAGAAATAAGAACATAATTAGATTTCTATTATGGGTAAAGCCAATCGAATACATGATAAGAAAAGAGATAGATATGAATAAGAAATAGCAACATAATATGTAAAGGAATATAGAAGAAAAGATAAAAGATAAATAGTTTGGACATGAAGGGTACCTAAGGGTATTAAAGAAGAAGTCTATGTTCTGCACTCCTAGGGGAGATAAAACAGTCTGATAAAGCACAAGTAAAACGTACAAGTATAGGAACATAAAGATATAAGATAATAAGATATAAGATATTACTAGGAATGAGTGCTTCATACACGAATGATAAGTATGTATGAATATAAGAATGAGTAAAACGCATGCACGATGATAGGTTATATGCACATGCTATATGTTATATGATAGAATATGATATGAATACAAGAGGAAGAGAGATGGAATATGAATAGCTAAACATGAACTAAATGATATAGAATAGACATATATGAAATGATATATATGAGAACCGTAATATGAAGCTGTGATATGAGAACGAATGCAAAACTAAAGTAATGATGGTGGTATATATTGCATAAGCAATCATGATAACAATGGCATGTCTGGCAGCATGAAACATGCACAAAATGTACGCTAATATTCATCACTTAACTGGCAGAGGATACGCGTTTATCGGGGAAAACAAGCCAGGTATAGATATTCCGCCACGTTGTCATGACATAGATCCCGCTTTGGATCGGGTGGCCCCCAAAGGGTCACCACAACGCTCCGGCACTTCATGAATGGTCGCTTCATACGCTGATGATACCTTCGGTTTGGCGTTACCGGGCACCTGCGAATGGTCGCCGCCATACAAAGGATGATACCTTCGGTTTCATACACCAGACCATGAATGGTCATCGCTTCATACAAAGGATGATACCTTCGGCTCATATTACCGGGCACCTAAGAATGGTCACTGCTTCATATAAAATGGCGATACCTCCCTGCTCAGTACATCAAGACTCGTGGATGGTCAATGTTCATACAAAGGATGATACCTTCGGGTATCATATTACCGGGCATAGTACATTGTCTCACCCAATGACAACAACACCTTCAGGCCCTCATGGTTTCCTTTATCCACTTCTAAGGTTTATGCAGGCATGAAACATAAAAGAAGTGTAATGTAGAGAAAACATGACATGATATGAGAAGCATAGCACTACTATGTGATGATAGTATAAGCGCTACAAGTACAAGAAGGCTGTGCGGTCAATGATACTGAAAAGTATATGAACAAGTACAAGACATGAAAGAGAAAGTATAATAAGAAACAAAGGACATACAAAGATATGTTAGTACATGAAATAGTACATGAATATTAAAGATATGGAATTAGTACATGATAACAGTATATGCAAATAGAACATAATCACAGTATATGAAAACAGTACATGATGATAGTACATGATAACAGTATATAAAAATAGAACATATCAAAGGATATAGTGTATAAGCATGAAAGTATTATATGTATAAGAATATGACATGCACAGCATAGGTTATGTGATATAAATATATAGTATTATAGCCATTAATAGAGGGAACATGCTATGTACACATGATAGAAATGCATAAGTGCTAAGAATGATAGAGGTAAGTAAAGGATGACAAAGAAGAGGAATACAGTAAAAGTATATGTAGGATATATGTCAAAGACAGAGAACATGTGACATGGCCAGGAAGGTGGGGTATGATAAGTAAACCAAAGTTATATGGATTATGTATAGATATATGAAATGAATATGTATGTTTTGAGATGATCACCATTGGTGGTTGTCCGCTTATGTTCCCACTCAAGCGTAAAGCTTAGCACGGTGTTCAATCCGTGTAGGCACAAGGCGTAAGACAAGGATAGAGGACAGAATATCCCATTATCGAAGAGCAAACCGGGGCTTCAGATGCTCACCGCACCGCTCCGCGATCTCCGATGATTTGTATTAGAAAAGAAATTAAAAAAATGTACAGTAGTAAATGGACTCAAGATATGTATATAGATGTTGAGGGACACCACCTCGGTGGGTAGTTCTTTTATATATGAAAATGATTTTGCTTATTACGTAAATTGCTCAGATAACCACGTACAAGTTCACCAAGAACCGGCCAATGAGAGTCCCAACATCAAAGATATAGTCTCGCACCCGACTGTTCGGTTCCACTATCTGGGTCGGATCGGGAATGGGGGCGTGACAAGTTAGTGGTATCAGAGCTTAGGTTTAGGCGTTTCTGGAAGAGCCTATGTTTAGGCGAATCTAGATAAAGTATAAGATATAAAAGATAGAATTACATACTTATAGAAAAGTGTTAGCCTCTCATGTGGATGTCCCGGTGTTTTGTGGCATGGGACTGCCTCTCCTAATCTAGTTGAAGAAGTTGTTGGAAAAAAAGTTAACCCCACGGAAGGGTTACCAGCTTCTGATCCCTCTGAATTCATTAGATATACAGACGGTTAGATGGACTCCATGAGTCTATCAAGAAAATATATAGTACCCATCGACTGGCAAAGCAGTGACGTTTTGTCAATATAAGAAGATGCTATGAAAGTAGAACACCAAATAAGGAACCAAGAAAGATCTTAATAAGAAGCGGTAAAAGAGCTAGGAGAGATTTCGTCGGGTGCCAACTCATGGTTCAGCTACAAAGAAAATAAGACACAATATACCACCTAGTTCCGATACATGTTCAGACAAGGAAATAACTTAAGTCTCATTGCCATGGGACAGATCCGGGTGTTTGTAGAGGTGGACGTGAGGGTGCTTTAGATGTGGAGAGGACTGGCTTCACAACCGCCCAAGAGAATCCAGAGTTAAGATAAATCCGCAAGGAAGTAGCCGAGGAAGATTGGTTGCTACACCTTCGACTTGGGGTCGAGGTGGTCCGAATCAGTATAGAGGACATGGAGGTCCAATGTCAAAAACAGTGGATCATTCAGCACCTATAGCACCAGCATTAGCTTATGCTATACAGGCTCTGGAGGAGCAGGATGCTCCCGATGTGATTGCTGGTATGTATTCTCTATTTAATAATTGAGATGCATGTATAGATGATAAGGAAATAGTATAGACACGACATATAAATTGGAAATGAAAAGAAAATATAAAAGACATAAAAAGAAAGGATAGAGAACATGCAAATGATAGAGTATGAATTTCGAGGACGAAATTCTTATAAGGAGGGGAGAGTTGTAACACCCCAAAATATACCCTAACAGTTTCGAACTTGTTAAAAAGGTTAAAAGCTAAATGGAATGTTCGAAATAAATAAGCAAGAATTTGGAATTAATACAATGCTATGGGTAAATTAATAAATTACCACTCATGACCCTTGGGTCATAATTTAATAAGTTCATATGGCAAAGCAGGATTTTGATAAATTGAATAGAGAATAAAACTGAAAGGAGGACCAAAGAGTAATAAAAGAAAGATATTAGAGTAAAATAAGGAAGAAAATTATGAAGTGACAAGGGCTTGGAAGGAGATGGAGGAAGTTTCCTGCAAAGTGAAATAATATGATAAGATCGTTTATAGTTAATTAAAATAAAGACTTACTTTGGTCTTGGAGAAAAGAGAGCAAAAACGGGAAGAAGAAAGAAGAATAAGAAAAGAGAAGATCACAGATATGGAACTATGGGTATTGGTATGGAACTATGATTTGGTATAGCAAAGTATGGAACTATGATTTGCATAGAAATGTATGGAATTTGAGTATGGGTATGGAATGAGTATGAGTATGGAATATGAGTATGTGTATGTAAGATACGGGTGTATGGAACTACTAAAAATGAGTATAGAAATATGGTTTTGTATGGAACTATGAGTATAGTTTTGTCTAAAAAACTATGGGAGTATGGAAATCTAGTTTTGGAATAGAAAGTTTAGATACATGGTTTAGAACCCTTTATCTTGTGTATGGTTTGGGTTTGGGAACTCCTAAACTCATTTCGTGTAGGGTTGAGTTGAGAAGAGCTTTAAGGCTCCTAAATATGTGTATGAGAAGGGTCTAGTTGCAAGTTGAACCCATAAAATTCCCTATTGTCGCCCATATGCAGTAGCCGGATCTTAGAACGGGTTTTTGGGTTAGAAATACAGGGAATTCAGAAGTAAGTCCTTCTGTGAAATTATAGCCACATCAATGAAATTGATGTTAGGCTTTTGAATTTCTCAATTCGGACTCCTGTAGACCAAGTTATGGTCTTTTTACGAAACAACAAATGGGTAGGGTCGTCAAACAGCCATTATTGAACAAGACACATCAAACAAAGACTCGCCAACAAGATCACAACAAGACTCGTCATCAAACAAGACTGCCATCAAACAAAGATTAAACAAGATCACATCAAACAAGATCATCAAACAAGACTGGCCAAACAAGATCACAAATAGTACTGGCCAAACAAAGGCTCGCCAAACAAGCAAGCCGGTCAAACAAGACTGGCCAAATAGGGGTCACAACAATACTACAAACAAGATCACAAACAGGGTCGCCAAACGCGATTCGTCAAACAGTGTTGGCGCTATTCGGTTACCAAGATACCGCCAGCTCGTCAAGATCGACCGCGCATGACCTCCAACTTTGAAGGTCATATTCCTTCGCCAACTCCGATTAGTGTTCTTTGACTTCATGGAAAGCCCATTGAGTCAAGAATCCATCCATATTACTGAGGAGGATATTAGATGTCAGACCGAGGTGATATAGATCGAGCTCTGTCCATGTCAGGTCAGCTCTTCGCCCGCTTCAGATTTGACTACGTGATGACCTCCAACTTCTAAGGTCAACTTTCGTCCGAACTTCTTGATTGGTGTCTCGACTCTATGGAAAGCCCATTTGAGCTTCAAGAGTACAGCCATACCTAGTATGATAAAAGTGGAACCTTATTAGGTCCAGAGATAAGGAAACCAGTAAGTAGATATGAACAAGAAATAAGAACATAAGTAGATTTAATATGGGTAGTTAATCGAATACATGATAAGAAAAGAGATAGATATGAATAAGAAATAGCAACATAATATGTAAAGGAATATAGAAGAAAAGATAAAAAGGTAAATAGTTTGGACATGAAGGGTACCTAAGGGTAGTAAAGAAGAAGTCTATGTTCTGGACTCCTAGGGGAGATAAAAACAATTGATAGCACAAGTAAACGTGATAAGCATAGGGAACATAAAGATATAAGATAATAAGATATAAGATATTACTAGGAATGAGTGTTGGTACACGAATGATAAGCATGTATGAATATAAGAATGAGTAAATGCATGCACGATGATAGGTTATATGCACATGCTATATGTTAATATATGATAGAATATGATATGAATACAAGAGTGAAGAGATGGAATATGAATAGCTAAAACATGAACGAAATGTGATATAGAATAGACATATATGAAATGATATATATGAGAACCGTAATATGAAGCTACAGATATGAGAACGGTCGCAAACTAAAGTAATGATGGTATATATTGCATAAGCAATCATGATAACAATAGCTATTCATGCTTATGAAATATGTACGTAAAATGTAATACACATGATCGGTTCGCTTAGAACTTGGTAGAGGATAGATAGCATGCCTATCGGGGAAAACAAATATGTATAGATATTTCGCCACGCTTAATGGCATAGATCCGTTTGATCGGTGGCCTGTGTGTCACCACAACGCTCCGCACTCAGAATGGTCATCAAGCTTCATACAAAGATGACCTTCCGTTTCATATTATCGCACTCATGAATGGTCACCGCTTCATACAGTTGATGATACTGGCTTCTTTATTACCGGCACTCATGAATGGTCACTGGTTCATACAGTGATGATACCTTCGGGTTTCATATTACCGGCACTTGGCGAATGGTCAACGTTTCGCTACGGGATGATACCTTCTGTTCATATTACCGGGCACTCGTGGATGGTCACTGTCTCATACAGTGATGATACCTTCGGGTATCATATTACCGGGCATAGTACATTGTCTCACCCAATGACAACAACACCTTCAGGCCCTCATGGTTTCCTTTATCCACTTCTAAGGTTTATGCAGGCATGAAACATAAAAGAAGTGTAATGTAGAGAAAACATGACATGATATGAGAAGCACAGCACTACTATATGTGATTTATAGTATACGCTACAAGTACAAGAAGCAAAGTGTCAATGATACGGAAAAGTATATGAACAAGTACAGTACATGAAAGAGAAAGTATAATAAGAAAACAGTACATGAAAACAGTATATGAAAATAGTACATGAAATAGTACATGAATACAGTATATGGAATTAGTACATGATAACAGTATATGCAAATAGAACATAATCACAGTATATGAAAACAGTACATGATGACAGTACATGATAACAGTACATAAAAATAGAACAGATCAAAGGATATAGTGTATAAGCATGAAAGTATTATATGTATAAGAATATGACATGCACAGCATAGGTTATGTGATATAAATATATAGTAGACATAGCTAATGAATAGGAACATGCTATGTAACATGATAGAAATGCATAAGTGCTAAGAATGATAGAGGTAAGCAAAGGATGACAAAGAAGAGAATACAAAGAAAAGCATATGTAGATATATGTCAAAGACGCAGAACATGTGACATGCAATAGAAGGCAAAGTTGGATAAGTAAACCGAAGTTATATGATTATGTATGATATATGAAATGCATATGTATAAGTCGAGATGGTCATTGGTGTGGTTGTCCGTTTATGTCTCACCTGCGTAAAGCTTAGACGGTGCTCAATCCGTAGGTACAGGCTGTACACAAGGATAGAGGACAGAAATCCCACACGTGGTCGTTAGGCTTCGTAGATAGGTGCTCACCGCACTGCTTCCGCGATCTCTGATGATTTGTATTAGAAAAGAAATTAAAAAAAAATGTACATGTATAGTAAATGGGACTCAGTATATGTATATAGATGTTGAGGGACAATTCACTCCTGGTAGTTCTTTTATATATGAAAATGATTTTTCATATTACGTAAATTGCTCAGATAACCACGTGCATGTTCACCAGAAAGAACCAACCTACCAATGAGAGTCCGCAAAGATCGCATATAGTCTCGCACTTATTTCGGTTCGATCCGCCATTCGGGTCGGATCGGGAATGGGGGCATGACATAAGCTTTCTAAGGATGTAAGGCATTCTTCCAACTTGTGATGGTCGTCTCGCAAACTAGCCCATCAATTTGATTTCTCCAATACCGTTGATCATCCTATTGAGATTAAAGAAGTGTAAGATCCCTCTGAGGATAGGGAACAAGGGTCGGCTTATGGAGTAGAGGCTTCAAGTGAGGATGATTCTCGTGATACTAAAGAAGGCACCGCATAAAGCATGTGACTACGCAGGGTTTAGATGAAAGCGACCACCACCGCTGAGTATGGGCCAAGATGAGCATACTTCGGGCCTACTCCTTCTTCGATTTATTCTTACCTTCATTTTCCTCCTCGTATTTTTTTCTTTGCCTTATATTTTCCATTTTGGTGTGTTTCACCGAGATCAACTTTTCTAGATAAAGCGTGGAGACGGATTTATCTGACTTGTCTTTCCTAGACTATACCACTCTTGTTCCCCAATCCTCAGTACGTCCTCTTAGTGATTCAAATGTAGCTGCAGCTCACTCTACTGTGAGCCATTTGCTTGGCTTAGACCTGCTTTCTTTGTCTACTAGCCAGAAGGATGCTTTTTATGCAACTTTGGTGGTGTTGGCATCGACTTCCAAATTACCTCAGTCCAAGATTTTCATTTCAAGGGCTTTAGCTTAGACTTCTTCTATTTTCCTACATCGATCGGGCTTTGAAAATCCCAATATGGAGATCTTCTCTCCAAATTAGATGCCTTAAAGAGAAAGAAGACCTGAGCTTCAGCAAAGCTCAACTCTTGCTAAGAAAAAAGCCAAGGCAAAGGGTCGAGTGAACTATGCAAATGTGGTTGCAGCTCACTCTACAGTGAGCCATTTGCTTGGCTTAGACCTGCTTTCTTTGTCTACTAGCCAGAAGGATGCTTTTTATGCAGCTCTGGCGGTGTTGGCATCGACTTCCAAAGTACCCCAGTCCAAGATTTTCATTTCAAAGGCTTTAGCTTAGACTTCTTCTATTTTCCCTACATTGGATCGTGCTTTGAAATCCAATATGGAGATCTCCAAATTAGATGCCTTAAAGAGACAGAAGACTGAGTTTGAGCAAGCTCAACTTGCTAAGAAAAAAGCTATGCAGTGGTTGAGTGAATTATGCACTGAGTATGATGCTCAAGAAGAGCGTATTAGAGTATTGACTGAAGAATGGGAGAAAGAAAAGATGAAGACCTCTTTGGTAGAGCAGGGTGGAGTCATAAAGGCTCAACAACTTGAGCATCTAGAAAGCCGTTCTGGCCATTTCTTAGCTTCCGATGACGAGACAACCAAATTGGTTTTTGAATTACAGGAAATTGATGCATCTCGCCGATATCAGCTTTGATATCGTATCATCTCTTTCCTTTGATTTTTCCATGATATGACTTCTACATTTCCGAACAACTTAAACTGATGAGACTTGACTTGGGAACTTTGTAGTCATTTATTTGCATTTTTTCAATTGTAAAGTCTCTTTTCTTTGCTTATACACTTTTTTAGTTGCAAAGCCTTATGATGACAAGTGATTGTCCTTGAGGTTAATATCTCCCCTTTCCTACTTCGCTAAAAATACCTGCCTACCATTTTTCTTAGTGTAAAGTGGAGAATTGGAATGTATTCTGAGATGTTGTTGGAGAATTTATCGAGCACCACACTGCACAGGAGAACCACACTGCACAGAAGCACTCACAACTATGACATTGCATTAGTGGGATCAATGTAGCACTAGCTCACCATGTGCTGACGTCGCGAACAATTTTTGTGGAAAAATCACCGACACCAAGACATGTGCACTACAATCATGACATTGTATTAGTGCATCAAGGCATCTAAGCCACTCTTTGGATGTGTGTTGATGTGTGTATGAACTCACAGAAAATACCTAGACACTGAAGACACATACACTATAGCCACGACATTGCATTAGTGGATCAAGGTGGCATCTAGCCTACCCTTTGATGTAAAATGATGTTTGTGGAAAGATGCTTTAACTTCTATTTTTATTAAAAGTGGTCTGACCCACTTTCTTCTTTGAGAATATATCCTATGTATATCGTGTATAGTACAACATTGGAGAGATTTGTCAAACAATGGCTACAAAGCCTACTGATGTATTGAGCAGGTATGTTGTTGGACAAATTTATATATTTGAGAAACAGTGGCTAAAAAGCCTACTTTTCTCCAAAACACAGAATAGAACAAGATACTATGGTCAGGAACTTAAATGCTTGAGAAATAGTGGCTAAAAAGCCTATTTCACCAAAACATAAACATTCCACTAACATTACCCTTAAAGGTCATTAATCGTACCTAAATTCTTTGAGACCCTTACAATTTCCATGGTAGAGAAGTACTTCTTCAAGTATTTCCCATTGACGAACCTCTTGCGAGGTTTGCTAACTAGTATGCTTTCCAGGTAGTACTTGAGTACCTTGAAATGTCCTCTTAGTTGGGGAGACCATTTTGCCCACCTTGCCTTGTAACTAACTGTAGAATCTTCCAAATAAGTTTTCCTTCAAAGCTTTTCATCTTGATTCTCTACAAGTCTGAGCCACTTTATTTTTCTGAATCAACACAGTTAGCTGCTTTAATTCTTCTATCATTCATGATTCGGAAATTCCATCACATGACTCATTGCATTTTTAACGAGTAAGGCCATTTTGCTTGAAACTTTAGAAAAGGCACAACTACTTTCATTGGGAGTACTGCATCTTGTCCATAAGATAGAGAAAAGGACTACTCCCTGTAGAGCTTGAAGTCCCTGTAGTTTACAATGTCTATGATAAAACTCGTACAATCTCTCGGGATTCTCCTCTAACATTTTCTCTTGGATTCCTATCAACACTTTTATTGGATGCTTCTGCTTGTCCATTGGCTTAGGCATAAAAAGGAGTTGATATGATGAGTTGCATTCCATAATCCGCAGTAACACCTCTTGCCTCGCGAACATTGGGTTCTCGACGTAGTGATAAGAATGGGACCAAACCATGAATAATCTGCTCCTTGATGAACTGGATCGCATCCTTCTGTTCTTTTTTCTTCAATGGTATTGCCTCCACCTACTTAGTGAAATAGTCTATAGCCACTAAGATGAAGTTGTGCCCCTTTGATAAACCTGGATGAATCTTCCCAATCGTGATCCATGGCTCATCCTCGAACAATTACATTTTACTATCAATGTAATTCAACAAAGTAGGGATCCTCCGTGATGCTTCCATATTTTCGCATCAAGCATAACGTTTGGAATAAGTGATGCGCCTCTAGAATGGCTGGGCCAAAATAGTCATGTCTCTAATTAACCATCACATCTTTACTCTAGAATGATAGGCCCACAAACTCCTTCATGAACTTGCTTCACAACTTCTATGTCAGTTTAGGAAATATAAGCACTTCGAGTAATAACCCATCGAACTTTCTATATAGATCTTCTAGTATAACAAAATTCAGCTTGAGCCTTCGTTTTTCGGGAACCCTTGTTTGGATTCTCTCTAACATTCTTTGAATTCTCGTCAATCTCCAAAGAATTTCAAGTCATTGCTGAAGATGTCCAAGCTCGATCCCCCTTTCAAAATCAAGGGTGATTCTTCTTCTCTATCATGATGAGCTTATGGGTTAATTCTCATCTATTTACACTGTGAGGCTATTTGAGCATGCCTATTAGCCCCTCATTTGGATTCCCTAAGCACATGTTCAAATTCGATATTGTCAAAGGAGTCTAACAATTAAATGGTAGTAGTAGCAAGGTGTTAATAGGCAAACTATCGTGACTTATACTACCCCTCGGCCAATCAAGTACCAATTGAGAATCTCCAATGACTAGAACATCTTTTGCCCTAAGGTCTAGTAGGATCTCTAAGCTAATCACTAAAGCTTGATACTCAGCTTGGTTGTTGGTGCATTCAAAGGCTAGACAAAGACAATGTAGCCTTACCTCTGGTGAGTTAATCACTATTCTGCATCAATAAATTTTCCGTGCTCGAACCATCAAATTCCAGGATCCATGGCCTCTTTTCTACTACATAAATTCCCAAATCTACACTTTGCCTGTCCCAACATCTAAGGAAGGAAATCAGCTAGAAATCTGCCAATGCTTGCCCTCGACTTCGGATTTATGTGGAAAATAAACCAAGGTGAATTCGAAAAGCAAGGGACCATTTACCAATCCTCCTTGTAATTAGTGTGTGGCCTGCTACATGTACTATAAGGTCAATCCGAAACTACATTAACTTGAGACTGGACTACAATGTCTCAGTTTAGTACATGCAAAGTCCGAGGCCAAACATAATTTTTCATTTGAATTATATCTTCTTCTACTGGGTTTAAGACCTTACTATACACATATAAACCCGCTTCATGACCTTATAATTGTTTTGAAGTTAAAAGACAACCTATTGACTCATTGTATCGATAAATAATTTAAGTGGTGACCTTGTATAGGAGTGCATTAAAATAGAGGTTTAGAGAGGTATTCTTTGATCTTGTCAAAGTTGCTTGATGTCGCTCCTCCCACTTAAACTTTCCATATCTTTCACTTTCACCAAGTTAGAGAATCTTTGGTTTTACTCGCTTGCTAGGAGATAAATCTTCTTAAATATTTTTTGGAGTTTTTCAAGCCAGGAGCATTGGTTGAAGCAATAGCTTTTGCTTTGTTCTGATCCACTTCTATCCCTCTTTGGCGAACTCTAAATGCACAGTTGAGCGGATTAAGCTTCAATTGATGAAGTCTTATCCTCTCAAAGCTTTTCCTTAGATGATCTACATGCTCACTGGCTCTTTTAGTTTTAACCACAATATCATCAATGTATACTTCCATGTGGTGGCCTAGCATGTCATGGAAAATGGCATTCATTGCCCTATGGTAAGTTGCACCTACATTCTTGAGACCAAAAGGCATGACTAGCCATTCAAATGTCCCTATGGAACCAGGACATCTAAAGGTCGTCTTAAGTATATCTTCTACAACTATTAAAACTGACAGGAATCAGAGAAACCATCCATAAAGGATGATAACAATTCATTATTAGTAGTAAAATCAACTAACATGTCTACAATAGCATCACATACATGTCCTAGGGAGTAGCAAAATTCTAGATCTTAAAATCTACACATACCCGAGGCTTTCCATTTTTCTTCAACACAAGAACAATATTTGCTAACCATCAGCATACTCATAGCCCATGAATTTGGCCTTCAAGAGTTTCTAATTTCCTCATTCACTTCAACTCTAATTCCTTGGACATTCTTCTAGGTGCTGCTGAAAGGATAGAATTCGGGCCTAATGGGAAAGTGATGTTCCATAAGGCCCCTATCCAATCCTGACATCTCATCATAATTCCAAGCAGCCAATCTTTGGAATTCCTATCAAGTAGGATATGATTTCACCTTCAAGAAAGGATAAGCAGAGAACTAATATAAGTAGTCCTCGGCTCTTCCATAGTGTCGAGGTTGATTTCTTCCATAGGATCATGTACTTGAGGCTTATTGTCTTCCATTTTGGGAGGAGCTCGATCCGAATCTTCAATCTAAATTTCTTCCTCCTCTTCATCCCGATTCTTCTTCATAAATGATTCACCTACAAATTTTTGAACTATTCTTCTACAACTTTTCTCAGGAATCTGCTGCATATGTAGCCTTTGAATGACACGGTCGCACGACGCATTCTTCATGAGAATAGTTGGTCATCGATCTTCTCACAACTAGTCCTTTATCTACCAAAGGCACGATAGCAGCTATCTTTAGAAGTTTGGCAACCTTGTTCTCGAATGTCACAAGATTCCCATCATGCATATTTCCCTTGGAGTCCCATTCTTCTTTTTACCTTTGAATTTTATTGGACCAAACTATTGGTCATAGTAAATGGCCTCCATAGAATTTGAAGTTGCAATGAAAGTTTGTTTGTCTGCCCATACCACTTCTACTTCATCACCTTTCCAAACTCGTAAAATTGGTGGAAGCGGAGGGACGACACACACCAATCAAGTATGAATTCCAGTCTCTTCAACAAAAGCATTGTAATTGGTAGTAGAATTAATCACAAATAAAGTTAATAAGGAAGTCTTACTACCTACATTGTACAATAGGGAGTACACCCGAGTCTCGAGATTTCTAGTAAAAGCCGATATAAACACTTCGTTTTTTAATCAAACACCAATGCCTTTTCCTAAGGCTCTCAACAACATCCTCAATGACATCACATTGACTCCTGATCCATTATCCACCAATACCTTAGACACTGGTTTACTATTGTAAAGTGTGTGCTTCTCTACATATAGAGGCCTTTATGTGTCCCACATTCCATGGTAGGTTTTTCCACATCACCTTATGAGCTTTACTTCTTCTCGTAGGGTCAATGGTGATTACCTTATGATTATGCTTTTCCTTCCGTTAGTAAATGTTCTTCCGTATTCTACTAATCTTTCCTCCATCTCTTTTGACTAAATATGGTAAAGTTAGGAGAACAGCAGAACATTTTAAAGAAATAGAAAATGTACCATCTAATAGTCATTAAATCACTCTCTTCATCAAATTCGCAACTTAATTCTCATCTTCTATAACCTTCCATCTAAATTTGGTTCTTTGAAGTTTGTTTATTTTTTCCAGCAATTTGCACAATGGCCTTCGAGTATTTTGAGAAGTGTTTTGCGAATCTTCTATAGAATCCATCATTGTGAAACCCCGAGCAAATATAATTTTCTAAAAAAGGGCAAAATGGTAATTTCGGTCAAAATCCGAAATTTTTCTAGATCTTGGATAATTAAACGGACTCACCATTGGAATCGTCTCACGAAATCTAGTTACGACATCGACTCACGAATCGAGACAATGCACTTACATCGCTGAGGCAACTAGCGAGGCAGGACACTTGGCGCATTTTGAGTGGCTCACAGTGTGCCATGTGTCAGGTGCAGAATCAATCAACTTGAGCTCAAGTGTGGGTCCCATGGGTGACATGTGGCATCTCCTAATTGGAGGAAAATCTCAAAGTAGCCAGGTAAAGTGGATAAGAAATCCACTTGGCCAATGATAGCTTGACATGGTAATGAGGGGGACAAATGAGACTTTTCTTCCATTTTGGCCGGAACTGACTATGGTGGAGTGGGGAGAGCGCTTTGAAAATGGAGGTTTTTAGAGAGAAATGAAACTTCAGATTTCTGTCTTAATCGTCTGATCTCTTCTCAGTCAAGAAGTGAAGTTATTCTACGCTGAGCCACGCATGGGCACTCCTGCTTTGGGGAGTTTTGACAACTCCAAAATGTAGCCTCTCCTACCGGTTATTTTCTGCTTTTAAGAGCTGGTAAACATTTGGTTGATTTGAGGCCGTGAGGTTGCTTTGGATCGTCCCAAAACTTGGGACCGAATTGTTACAACATTTTAAACCCGTTTGGACAGCTTTAGGACTTGTTGGGTGGTTTGTGATAATTTATGCAATAAATTATGGTTTTGGTGTTTTTGGGTCGAAATGGCCATAGATTTCGGTTCCACAAAGTGGAACCGGAAGAGAAATTTCCGGCCGCCCACGACACCCATCGTTCTCATTTAGGACTCTTTAAAAACAATTCCGGTTGCTTGGTTGGACCGAAATGGTCCATGTGTGTTGTAAGCAAAATATTGCTTGAATTAGACGGTTTGAATCGAAAGTGAAAAAATTCTAATGTATAAAATTAAATGTGTGTTAACATGATGGAATTATATAAAAATAATTGTGTGTAAGCTATTGAAAATGAATTGTGATTAGCCCATTTGAGCACTTTGATGTTATTTATAAGAATAAATAACATGATTAGTATGTGAATTGAATGACATGACGCATGGTGTAAATCTATGTTAACATACGCTACGATTATTAACACACTGTTTGAAATGCACAATGCATTCATATGCACCTGGGCAACCTAAAAATTAGGTGTGAGTGCATGGCATGAAAGAAATGAAAAATGGAAAATGGTTGTGAAAGGAATTTCAAGGGAAGATTTTCCGAAGAATTGCCTTGGAGAGTGGTCCAACAGTTCATCTCGGAGGCTGACCCATGCCTGTTTATAAAATGATCCAGCAATTCACCTCGGAGGGTTGTCCAATATATTTACCGAAACTTCCAGATGATGTTTTCAAGAATAAAAGTGGAGCCTCGGGAACGATGTTTTTCTCTACATTTGGCTTAGGCATGCGTGAGGGAATCGGTAAGGCTCGAGAAGGGAAAGGGTGAGTCGTGATCTCATCCATATTATGTGGTGACATTCAAGTAAAATCATGGTCGCCAATGTGTTTATGTTGAATCATTGCATGTGCACTTAGGTGGGGAGTAACCCATGTAGGAGATTATCACTACTGGCCATTGCTCACCCTGTCTAGGGAATATTATTTCAGGTACAGGGAGTGTTCGGGAAGACGACGCTCATTAGAGGCCGCTTTGAGAAGAAAGTCGGATTGTGGCTTTGGTATTTATTTTGTATGACATGTATTAACATTGTAAATCTTAATATATGTTGGTATTAAGAGTGATGTAATCAACTCTTGAACTATGACAATATAGTTGGGATGTATTTTGATGAGTATGATGTGTAGGCCAATGCGGCCATTTTACTCATGTATGAGTCTCATGACATGAGACATAGGTTTTCCGCGAGTTGACGGGTTGTCAACGGACCCCCGGATTTTGGGGCGTCACAATCATGTTCCAAAAAACTTATAATCTCTTTTACTGTGGTAGGTGGCAAAAGAGTTTCTATGATGAAAACTTTAGTTTAGTCAATCCCTAATCCACCAGAAATTTGGTGACCAAAGACAATGCCTTCATACTATAAATGGCATTTTTCCTAATTAAGATTAGATTGTCTTACATCTCTCAAGTACGCCTAAATTATGCAAACAATGTTCAAAACTGATCCATAAACTAAAAAGCTTCATCTCTTCTTTCAGATTCTCTGCTTCTTTTGGTTTTTTCCATGACATTTCTTCAAGCACTTTCTCCATAGCTCGCCTCTACATCCCTTTGGAGTTCGATATTGCAGCACCTCATGTTGCACCCATTATTACTTTGTCAAAGTAACAGATATACAATGTCCCATAAGTACCCAAAGTGTTCCTGTTCTTTTCCTCGAAAGCATGTGTCTCTCCTTTGGAGTAACATTCTTTTCTTTAGAGGATTTCTCCTTCTTGTTTTCCTAATTTGAATGGAATGGATACCTTCAATTCTTTTCCTTTTCTCTGGCTGTAGACACTTTTACTTTTACTGCCAATTCATCCCTATGAACCAAATGTTGTTTAGAAATCCATACCTTTCTTATCCTAGAATTAGGAGAAAACCTATTATCCTTCTTTTCATTCAGTACTGCTCTCATATCCGTAGCAACTATATTGAATGAAGACATTGGAGGGAATCTTCATCAACCACCATGGCCTCCTTTTCTTAGGAACTTCACATTCCTTATTGATCCTGTCCCGATAATATTCCCGAAACTCCAACAAGCATTAGTACCATGATTCTGTGAGCTATGATACCACGGCCCACTTTCCCTAAGTTCCTCTTTGTCGGGGGAGATGTGATGAATTTCCCTCTGTAATAGTAAATCAACATTTCCTCACTCTTTGACACATCAAAGTATATCAGGTTTATTAGACATTTTATGACTTCTTCCATAAGTCAGGTGCTTTCTTCACTAGTATAGGACAGATAAAGAAACCTGTACTTGGGAGATATGCTATGCAATTTCTTCAAAATTAACCTCTAGCAGAGGTCTCTATGAGGTCTTTCTTGACTTTCTTTCTTGAGTAATTCTTCATACTTTATTACCTTAGCAAAAAGCTCATAGAAGTCTCAAAACTCCATACCTTGAAATTTCTTCCTTAGCTATACATCAAGTCCGCTTTATGCTATCTTCACGTATTCTGTTTCTGGGAGATGGATTTTGCATCTATTCCTCATTCTTTTGAAACGAGTGATATTTGACTCTGCTAATTCTCCACCCCTTTAGGTTACCCTTGATAATTCTGCTATGCAAATCTCAGGTTCAGCTCTAGAGAATTTTGTGTGGAACTTTTTCCATTTCGCTAACTCATGGTAGAATTCTCGCAATGTTGCATACCAAGTAAAATCAACTCATGTTAATGAGTTAGGAAATACCCTGAGTTTGAGATAAGGGAAATTTTCATAGTTGGCTAATTCCCCACACTGCACTGTGAATTTAGCCACATGCTGTAAGGTAGACTGTCCATCTTCTCTAAAAAATAAAGAGAATTCATGATTCTATACCGTCTTGGGTAAAGATTTTCTCTATCTATTGACTCTAGACATGGCTAATAGAATTTTGGGCGGCCAACTTGTCTAAGGCTAAGCCTCAGAGGTTCTGCACTGGCTTTCTCTATCGTTTCAAAATTTGTGCTGTGAGGTGGCTGCATAAATCTACCAGATGTTTGGCCGTACGACAGGTACGAGACTAGTGTCCTTCCATTATGCATTCAGAAGAAGTCTCTACAAGAGCCTTGAATGGTTTTTGCGTGCACTTTCCATTTTCTTGTTTTGTCTCACCATTATTCAACTGAGGTGAAATGGTCTTTCCTTTTCAAAGGGTTAGAAGGATGATTATTATAGTGCTCTGGAATTTCGCCATTTAATTACGACTACGAATTAATGCTCACACTTACAATTGCGGGATAAAATTACATTCACTGTGGAATGGTTCAAATTCGCTTGGACGAGACTGGTGGTTTTTCATTAGTAGTTCATTATTTTGTTCAACTACTAGAAAATACATATGACATTAACTCAATATTTAGTAAATATGCGCTCTCTATATTGTTGCTGCAGGAGCACATTAGCGGCATGAAACGTCGTAAACGTTTTTTCTAAGATGTCTTCATTCGTGATTTTTTCTCCACATAGCTTCAATCCAGAGCTTATTTTAAATAGAGCGCAGTTATACTCACTGACCGTTTTAAAATCTTGCAACCTCAGGTGCATCTAGTCATAACGAGCTTTTGCAAAATCACCGCTTTTAGTGGTCACCTATCTCTTCAAATCATTCCATAGAGTGAAAGGATCTTATAGTGAGATACTCATTTTTCAGATCTATGGAGACATGTCTATGGTACTAGTGCTTTCGCACAGTCTTACCGGGACTCTACTTCCTTCCTTTTATTGTTTCTTCAAGATTCAGTGGAAGTTTGATGTATTTCAAGATCAAGAATCTATGATAGATAATTTTTAATAGAAATATCAAGTGCCACAAACTCAATTTTTTGTGAGATTTTGACATTTTGCAAACTTTAATATATGATGAAAAAATTGACAATAATATAATTCTTACTTTGCAAAAGTAGATTCGTACGATAACGTTTTTTGTAAAATAGTTGCATAATCAAACTAGAATTGCAAAGAGAGAATAAGAGGGAAATGAAATTTTTAGAGAGAATTAGACATATCTTTCGTCATCTATGTAAAACCCGGGAAAATGCAATTTTTTTTAAAAATGGCAAAACGGTAATTTCTCATTGTAGTATAGGTTGAAAACCTAAAATTTTCTAGATTTCGGATGACAAAATGGACTTCACCGTTGGAATTGTCTCGCGAAATCTAGTTACTCAAATGAATTTCGTCGAATTCCTAGATAGTCGGAATTTTCATGTTTTTCGGGTGACGAAGTCTGGCGAATCCCAAAAATGAGATTTTAAAGAAAATCTTGAAATTGTAAAATAATTTAAAGAAAGTTCATATAAGATAATTGAACTTGAAGTGAGATGAAATAAATCGCTTCTGCATAAAAATTGTATCTGAAAGCAAGAGGGGGACACGTGGCACGACGTGAGCCACGTGTCCAAAGTATAAAAAGGAAAAAAAATCTCATTTAGGAGAAAATATCTCCCAAAATCAGATTTTTGAAACGGTAGAGAGAGAGAGAGAGAGAGAGAGAGAGGAGGGAACTCATTTTCTTCTGGGCGATTTCTGCTCACGTCGATGGTCGAGACCTCGAGTTAAAAGTTCTTCGTCTTCGACGAGGGCTACGCAGAGACACCAAAGTAGGATTTCACCAAGATCCACAGGAGGATTGGGAAAAAATCAAGGGCTTCGAAGCTAGAAGTGTTTTAAGGCTTCCTGCTTCTATTACGCCTCCAAGAGGTAGGGATTCTTCCACTTTGGTTTTATTCCTACTTTCATTGGATTTTGGACGGCTTTGGGATGGTTTTATGGCATGTTTTGTGGCCCCACTGGGAGGATATTGTGGTTGGAGGAAAAGGCTGAACAGGATGGTTTCGGTCAGCCTATGTGCACTAGAGCTAAGGAGCCTCGGGCACGCAATTGCGTAGCCTCAAGACTCTTTAAGCCTCCAACTTTGGGAAGGCCATATCTTTCTTGTTCGAACTCCACTCAAACACATCTTGGACTCTATGGAAAGAAATTTGAGTCCAGAATCTGACCATATGCCTATGGGATTCCATTTGTGCTCACAACTTTACTGAAAATTTCAATTGTTGCACCAAGTGTTCTATTGTATCGACATGTGATGTGAAATGACCGCCTCGCCTTTAAGTTTGGAACTGATTTTCAGTCGGGAAAAATGGGGAAATTATAGTAGTGTCCTTCATGGAAATTGTATCTGCATCCATGAACTTGATGTTAGGCTTTTGAATCACCAAAATTGGACCTCTATAACCCAATTTATGGTCCGTTTTCTAAGACTGCCACAGGCTGCCCTATTTTGGCCGAACCTACTGTCCAAATTTTTAGGACTGATTTTTGATTGGGAAAAAGTGAGAATTTGGACTAGTATCCTTCAAAGAAATTGTAGCTCTATCTGAGAACTTGATGTTAGGCTTTTGAATCACCCAAATCGGACCTTATTGCCCAAGTTATGAAGTTTGTTTTCTCGCCATCGCTACAAATCTTAGGTCGTTTTTAATGGTTTGTGTCCAGATTTCGGGACTGTTAGGGGACTAATTTCTAAACTAAGTCTTCGATCTATTCTATGGTCTATGATGGCTTGTTGTGTGAAATGTTTTGTGGGCATTTCATGCTACCAACCGGGTCTTGAGGATCAAGTGTCATTGTTTGACTAAGAGTGATGTGTTTGGATGTCAATGTGTGTGCTCTAACATTTTGACATGAGATGAGTTTATATGTGCAAATGGCCATGACATGGCTCGATTGTGAGTGTGCCACTACTTGATAATGTAGTGACCTGTTTGGATGTCAATATGCAATCTAACATTTTGACGATATGAATTGTTGAGGTGTAATAGCCATTATATGGCTTGCTTGTGTGTGTCATTGCTTGATCATAGAATGAAATGTTGAATGTGAATGTTGATATATGTTTGCATGAAATGATTTATGGAAGTCATATGCAGGTGATGTGATTGTCCATGACACCGATAAGTAGTTTGGATTGTGTTGTCCAAATGGCATTCATTGTGCATGTAGCATGATATACATGCAATGACATTGCATTGCATTTATGCACAGGACATCGCATGACATGGATGTGAATGCATGGTAAAGATCAACACTGTGTTTGGTGTTTGATGGTATGTCGTGAATACATGATAGATCGACACTGTTTGGTGTCTGGCGGTGGACTCGGAGCAAATGGGACAACGCCCAAAATGAGTCTCATGGTTGACAATGTAAAAAGGAAATGAAAAATATGTGTTGATATAGCAAGAATGGATAGATACCCTCGGGTGAAAAACTCTAATTATGGTCAGACATAGTCCCTAACGGTGAAAGGTCAGAAAGTGTCTAGGTTTCATGGAGCATCAATGAGATACCAAAACTGATACCAATAAAAACACACGGGACTTGGTAAAAACAAGTGAATATCGGAGTTTGTCCAATGGATTTTGATTTATAAGACAAAAAGCTTTTGTTTTGGAAAAATGGTCATTGATGGAACATAAATAACTTTTCACACTTGGCATGTGCATGTGTGAAGGAGTCGGTGAGGACTCGGGACATGGGACAAGGTGAGTTACATTCTCATCCATGGCATATAGACATTTGAGTAAGAATGTGTATGGTTTTACTTGAATGTGTGAAATTGCATTGCATGTTCACTTAAGTGAGGAGTAGCCCTTGTAGGAATTATTCTCTACTGGACATTGCTCACCCCGTTGTAAGACCCCCATTCAGGTACAGGTGGTACATTGGAGGACAACGATTCTTCGAGGCCGTGATTTTGAAGGAAGTCAAGATGTGGCTTTGATAATATTTTTGTAAACTATATTACAACAAGCTAGTTTTAATATATGTTATGTATAAATGTGTTGTAATAAACTCTTATGGACTATTGTGATATAGTTGTATATTGTGGATAAGGAACATATAAATTGTGTGATCATTAATACTTTTGTTGAGACCGTGGATGGATCATATGGATATATTGTTACACAGTTACATTGATAGAGCCTCGAACAAAGGAGACTCTCGCCCAATTTTTTAGAAAATATATAGATCTCGATAATTGGAACATAACAAGCCGACATCTGATCATTCGATATCCACGAAGCCTGCAGAAGGATAATTGTCAATGGACCTCGGGTTTTGGTGATCGCTACACCCATATAAGAGATAAAGATATCATTATATAGGCATTTTAGTTGTCTATTCATTCACATGAATGAACTTGTTCATTCACATGCTCCATAACATTTAAAGGCGCTCAAGTCTTAACTTTCCTTCATCTCCCTCATATTTAACTTAAATTTCGAAAATACAAAATTTTAAAAATTAATGTCTAAAAATATAAATCTACAATAACTAAAAAAAAATACAAAAATACAAAAAAAAAGTAAAATCGATGCCCACTAAACTCTTCATCTAGTCCTAGATAGTTAAATATCTTATCGTTTATGCCATTTCACTTTCCATTAATACAGATGAGGCTCGGACGTTATTTGACCGAATGAACCGAAAACCCTAGACTCTTACCTTACAAAACCTTGATTTGTAACGTATTAACAAACACATGTCACAAAGTCTATTCAACAATTATATGAGGCGGCGATACTGTGGTTAAAACAACTCATTCGGTTTGGTTTCACCCAATACTATTTCCAATTAAATAGACTAATAATGCAAATATAATGGTAAATCATGGTATAATGGAGCTTTCTTTCATAATTTTTTCCAAGTTACAAATCAATCATCTTCAAATAAAAATAAAAATAAAGTTATAAATCAACACTTTGATCTCCAATGTGTTATGTCATGTGGATCAGACAGAGTAAAGAGGGACAAGTGTCGAAACAGAGCCATGACATGTGGCTCATATTGAGAGTAAAGAGAGGACAAGTGCCAAAACAAAGCGATAACATTGTTCTATAAGCATACCCTCTTTGTTGAGATGAAATAATAGGTTAGGAGTGCAAGGGCAAAAACCCCATGATACAATATCCAAAGTGTATAAGAGTATTTTTATAATTTGTCATATCTAAGGTTATTATAAATACCACATATGTAACCCTATTTCAATGATAATGAAAATTTTGAATGGATGTAGACACATTATTGAACCATGTAATTCCTATGCTTGTTCTTCGTATTTTCTCTGTTATTTCTATCACTATTGCCGCACGAATCACAATATAACATCTCTATAAGGGCATGCCTGGGCCAGTAAGTCTTGGTTTCCACTCCTCACTAAGCTACCGGGCTCGAGTCCTCTTAAGGCCACTGAGATTTATCTGCCTTAACCAAGTCCGTGGCTAAGGTCGCCTCCGCCCCTTGCCACTTCCCTAATGATTACCTGCTCAAGTCCTTAGGAACACTAGAGTATATTCGGCCATTAACTACAAGTTTCCAGTGGATTGGTCGAGATATGCGCAACTAGCCAATGACAATCATGGTTATCAAAACAAATAAAAATTTAAAATTAAAAGAGAGAACCAATCTAACTTCTTTATTGTTAATGCCCAAAATTGAGGAATGGGGCACAAGTGGTGCTATGGACCTAGATTCAACATGTGGTTTGTAGGACCATGCTGCCCGGTTGCAGAAAATCAGTGGCAGCTTAGCTGAAAAAGTGTTGAAATTTCCATCATATCCTTCTCATGTTCAAGAGATTAGCACTGAATAGATAATACATCAACATTATTTAGATATTACATTTGCTACTGTAATAGTTTATTGAGGAAAAAAGGTGATACATTTAATATGATGATCAACAGCAAAATTTATCGATGGCAGAGTTTGGTGTCAAATGACAGCAGAAGCCTATGTCATATGGTAGATGATATAGTGAGGAAAAAGAAAGGCGGCAAAATTTGACTGAATACTGCTTTTTCGAGAAGTAAGGATGTCAAGGGAATCTAGAACTATGCTGCCTGTGGAATCTTTCAATATGTTTAGCATAGACTTTAGAAGAGTTGTTTTACTTGTCATAGGCTTCTCGTAAGATTATGGATAGTAGCGCTGCACATAGAAATGCTTTTCAGATCTCTAAGAACAGTTACTGTTTCAAATTTCAAGCACATAGGTGGCAGAAACTCCCATCTTTCTATAGGTTTCCGCTCCTGATCTGATTCTATACCCATAAGATATTAATAAAAGCCTGAATGTGTCCAGAAGATCATAAAAATAACCGTATTTCAATATTAGAGTAAAGGAACATAATCATAGCAGAAAAGCATATACCATTGGACCTAAGTATCAGACCTGAAGCAAGTACTATGTAAACCAAACTGTAGACCAAAGAGAAACATTATTACAAACAATTTGAAATGGTTATAAGCCAATATTCATTTCCTCAATGTTCATAAGATTTGATCTCATCAGATCCAGAAGTTAACATGGTGAACATTGAACGCAAAAGTAAAGAAATTGAGATTCAATTAGATGTATATTTGTTGGGTGTATCATAATGAAAACAAAAACAAAATACAAATGTCACACTACAAAAACAGCCCAAGGCACTGCAGAAGGTTGACGTGAATACAAATTTACAAGCTAAAAGTATAAAGTCAATCTAAGTTCAACCGTACCCATATCTGTTTAGACTTCCATCCATTGTGTGAAGAAGATTATATAGTGAATTGGCCCTGCATCACATTTGACATTTACTAGTGAGAGAAGTATTCAGAGAACAAGAGAAGCCAAGTTCAATGATTCTTAGAAGTGAAACAAAAAGGATGTGGGTTACAAAGATAAACTTTATTGCATGGCTGCTACACATTGAATGAATTGGAGGTGACAAATATTTTAAATTTATAGAGTTTGTTTCCTTTCATACATATAAATTTCTGCAAGATCCTTGAGAAAAATATATACCCAACAGCCACAAAGATTTAGCTAGCATAGGCATTTCCAGCAGCCTTTACAGAACCTGTTTACTTTCCTTTTCCCTCTCTTCTTTTGGGAACCGTTCTTGGGGATCTAAGAGAACTTTATGCATTTGTGACTAAAGCACTTCAAATTGCTTATATAGAAAACTCTCCTGAAACCAATCCAGATTTCTGGCACAATTCCCTGGGACTCTCCTCCATGCTTCTCTTAACATTGAACAGCAGTCAATAGTCCTTGGCCTGGATTTTAACTTACTCAGAAGATCTCAACACGTTTGACCTAATGCCTCTGGCCTCAAAATGCTAGGCAGGTGGGCCATACGGCTTCCGGACAGACCCTAAACATGGCAATAATTGGCCTTCTGCCAAAGCATAAGCGAAAACAGACACACGTTGCACATTGTCACGAATGGCACACTATGCAATGGAAGCTGCCATAGATGAGGGCCAAAAGGGAAATGACCCAACAAAAGACTTGATCAGCTAAGGGTTCATAATAAGGTTTGGGATCTAGGCAGTAGAGAAGCACAAAGGTGCAGCATATTTGTCAAGCCAGTCTGGTTTCACAGTCGTCAATCCATGCATGTATGGCTGCTGGTATGCAGCAGTTCACTGTATACCTCAAAATTCTGGGGCTGAATTTGAAACAGATACCAAATCGGGCTGGAGGAATACAGTGTTTTTAATCATGCAAGCTGATGTCATTGCTTTTTTAGCTTTTCTATCACCTTCTGATGATACTGAGATTGCTCTAGTGTTTAGTTAAACCTCATCTGCCCAACCAGAGTAGATAGCTTGGCCTAAGAGTCTCCTCCCCATTCAGTAAAAGAGGATGTTTGGTCAGAGGAAACCTCCAAGCATGTTCTGTATCCTCTATGGTTCCATGAGGCCATGAAAATTCTCATTTAAAGCACCACGGTACTTTGATTAAATACCAGTTGAAGTAGCTGCTTTCAGCTTGGACATTTCCTCCAAGGTTTTCAGGTACCAGATTCTCATTGCAGAATTTCCACTGGACTTCCAGAAAGTTCAAAACATTGCAAAACATAGGCTACAGTCAGAGCATCACTACTAAGGTTAGAAAATTTAGGCACGTGACACTTAGCCATTTCTTTCAGCTTTTTCTTCAACTTCTTTTTGTTTATCAACAATAACACTGCAACAGTAGTATGAGTTTTCAACCTGGTCTAATCCATCATTATTCGCGTGGTTTCGTAAACTGCATAACAAAAGGGTTTGGTAAGTTTAGTGCAGCAGCTGCTGCCACTGCATATCCTAGAACCAAATTGGCTCGGGCATGTCTCTTGCCTTCCTCGTGATTTGGATAACTGTAAGCAGCATTCGGGAGTGACGAGGACTCATGGATAATGTGCCATAGCCTTCCCAAGAGGCCGTTTTCTCATACATGCCTAAGAGCCTTCAAGCACCGTTCTGCTTCTACCAAGGCAATGGCATCAGGAGGAGTTGGAAATGGGAATTGCAACCTGGAATATAGGCTGAAATCTTAAAATAAGCAAGAATTAAATTTATAAGAAATATTAGGCAGATATAGTTGTATTTCATAGTTACAAAACACCCTAATAAATCCTGAATAAGTTCGGTGACATTAACAACTTCGGAAAAAAAACCTACAGTAAATAGTGCCCAACCAAACAATGGCAGTCTAAACTAAAGCAGCACCGCATATGATGCATGTCCCTACAGAGGCAGATGGGAGGTGGGGAAAATCCATCAACACCCATATGTTACTCAGAAGGCTTTAAGTGCCCGTTTACCCATCTATTCATTCCGTTGACGGTAGAGGTATATTTGAGCTACGGAACAAACATTAGAGGCAGTATTAGACCCAAAACAAAGTTTAAGGACCAAGTTGGACATATAGCTAAACATTATGAGCATTTGTGTACTTTATCCCATATACCTTTGGGTATATAGTTTTTTTAATTTGTTTGCTGTCCATGAACATAAACATAATTCTCCCTTTAATCAATACCCTATTTTGCTATGAGGTGCTGGTGATTACATAATTCCTATGGATTATCTCACTTACTACAAAGATTTTTATACATCTACCTCAATTTCCTGATTTTCAATTTATATTTTTGCCTGTGTCTATGTGTGTTTTTTATTTATTTATTTTTTGTATATTCACTTCAAAAAGTTTAATTCACATGCGCTAGTGCTCCTTAAACAATACAAACACCAAGCTTATTTTGTAATCTTCATGATGGTTTTTTATTATATGAGGGATTAACAATTATGTCCATTTTAACTGTCAAAAAAAAAAAAAAAACAATTATGTCCATTTGGCCTTCCAAGTTCATCTGGATTAAAGTTTTACCCTAAGCTCTGTCCTCTAACATTCTTATCATGTCCTTTGAATGATTTATTTAATAATGGAGCCTATGAATATGAGAATCTAATTATCATGAGAATGTTATAATAAATGTCACTTCTCCATTTTTCCTGTATGTTGTTCCAATATAAGCATCAAAGTTTTAAATTTTAAATTTTCTATAAAGTACACTTTGGCTTTTCCTTTATCATATTTAAAGTTCCTAATCAACAATGCCAAATCAAGAAATTTTCTAGATTGAACCCATCACCTCGTTCCTCTTTGGAAATGTAAAATTAATTGATAGGTTAAGAATGTAATCCTTGTGACTTTGATAAGTATTGTTATGTCAATAAAACCTAAAGACAACTAAAATTAAGGAGTTTATAAGACAATATTTTATGAAATGAAATTTGAAAGAAGTTATTAGCCTACTCCCACACATAGCGGTACTAAACAATGCTCCAACCATTAAGCGTGCTAAAATCTGCAGTAATACAGCACATTAGGCGCTTGATACTTACAATTTTGGTGTTTAAATAAATAATTGGAATTGCTCGACACCCTCCTCCCCTCCCTTACCCACCACTTCCCCTGGTCATTTATATTCTACTATTTCTATTTCAATAATATCAAACATCATCATGCATGACTAAATTTATTTTACATTCATCACATTTTACAACTCATTCTAACCCAACATTGTACTGAATTTATATGATTTACAGGTATGAGACTGAGGTTGTCATACTACTATTGATATAATCATGAGAAGATTAAACATTCAACCTTTAAATGTGGGAAGAACGCATTTGGAATTGATGTTCATTTGGAAAACCGAAATTGTTATGAACACAGAGTTGAATAAGGTTAGTGTAGTCGGGATATGCTGGAATTGGTGGGGCTGGTAAAACTACCATAGCCAAGGCCATTTATAATGATCTCACATCAATATGAAAGTAGCTTTCTTAGAAACATCAAAGAGAGATCCAAAAGTGATATACTTCAATTACAACAAGAACTTCTTCATGGTATCTTGAAGGGAAAATTTTTTAGAATAAGCAATATTGATGAAGGAACCATTATGATAAAGAGGTGTCTCAGCTCTAATAGAGTTCTTGTTGTTTTTGATGATGTAGATGAACTAACTAGGAATATTTGCTGAAGAGAAGGATCGTTTGAGTCAAAAAGTACCATCATCATTACATCTAGAGACAAACAAGTGCTTGCTCAATATGGAGCCAATATATCATATGAGGTTCCAAAATTAAACAAGGAAGAAGTCAAGAGCTCTTCTATTCAGGGGCTTTTAAAAAAATCTCTCCCGAAGACGTTTATACCTCTCATACAAGATCAGATTATGCTAATGGCCTCCCATTAGCACTTAAAGTTTTAGGCAGCCTCTTTGGAAAGAAACTAAGTGAATGGAAAAGTGCACTGTGTTAAAACAACACCCTGGCATGGAAATCTACAATGTACTTCAAATAAGTTTTTAACGGACTCGATTATATGATGTGGGATATTTTTGATATTGCTTGTTTTTTTCAAGGGAATGACAAATATTTTGTTTCGAGAATATTGGGTCTCTTATGCAAAGCATGGAATAACAACTCTAGGAAGATAGATGCCCATTACTATTTCAAAGAACATGCTAGATATGCATGATTTAATACAACAAATGTGTTGGGAGATCATCTGCGAGAACGCCCAAGATCCCGGGAAGTTAAGGAGATTGAGGGATTCATGCATATGATGTGTTAACAAGAAATATGGTAAGATTCAAATACATGAACTTGTTTATATGTGCGTATGGAAGCTTCAATACTGTCATAAATTTTTTAAGAAATTAATTAGTCATGTATATAGCTCAATTAAGTTTAATTTATCTTCTTGTTTTTTTACTCGTCTTATATTTTTCAGGGGACGCGAGCAATCAGAGGACTATTCCTAGATAAATGTAAATTTAATTTATCGCAGCTCACTGCAGAATCTTTCAAACTGATAAATAGACTTAGATTGCTCAAAATCCACAATCCTCATAGAGAACTATTTCTTGAAGACCACCTCCCAAGAGGCTTTGAATTTTCTTCTCATGAGTTAACATATCTTCATTGGGACGGCTACTCTTTAGAATCTTTGCCAATGAATTTTCATGCAAATAGCCTTGTTGAGCTCTCATTAAGGGACAGCAACATACAAAAACTTTGGAGTGGAGATATATTGCTATATTTACTTATAGTTTTTATATAATTTATTCCACGTTTATGTAAATTTATCTTAATGAAGAAATTTATTTGTTACAGTTTCATGACAAGTTGAAGTTTATTGATCTCAGTTACTCTACTCATCTCATCGAAATCCCAGACTTCTCAAGTGTGCCAAACTTGGAAAGTCTAACTCTGGAAGGTTGTACAACAAACACATGGTACTTAAAAGATTGGTGCAACAGTATTTTAATTATTGACTATTAACTCTTTTCCTCTGAATCTTGTGTGTAGATCTAGCTGTTCTTCCAAGAGACGTTGACAAGTGGAAACAACTTCAAAATTGTCTTGCAATGGTTAACAAAGCTAGAGAGATTTCCAGAAATCAACAGCAGTATGAGAGCCAAGGGTGCTTGACGAGTGGAACAGTTATAATGGGACTTACTGTCGTCAATTTACACATCTACATGGTCTTCAAACTCTCCTACTGAATAAGTGTCTAGAGCTCCACAAAATTCCTATTCATATCTGCCAATTATCATCATTGAAAGTATTGGACCTAGGTCACAGCAACATGTAATGGAGGAGAATTCCCAGTGATATTTTACACTTATCATCATTAGAGAAACTAAATCTGGGAGGGGGCCATTTTAGTAGCATACCTGATACCATCAATCAGCTTTCCAGGCTGAAAGCCCTTAACCTTAGTCACTGCAACAACCTTGAACAAATTCCAGAGCTTCCATCAAGTTTGCGACTCTTAGATGCCCACGGGTCAAATTGTACTTCATCAAGAGCCCTGTTTTTGCCATTGCATTCTCTGGTCAATTGCTTCAGCTCGGCAAAGGTATAATTTTCATGTCATACACTTGCTTTATGCAGACTCTCTCTCCTCTCTCTCTCTCTCATATATATATATTTAAACAGTGCTTTGCAGGATTTGAACGACTAGAATTACATCTCTTCCACTGCAAGTAGGAACTTGTATTGTTCTTCCTGGAAGGATTGGAATTCCAGAATGGATAATAGATCGGAGAAATATAAATTTCATTCTTACATATCTCCCTCAGAACTGGCATCGAAGTAATGAGTTTTTGGGATTTGCTATATTCTTTGTTTGCGTTCCAGTTTGATCACAAACTGGCACATGAGTTTGAGAATAATCAGTGGTGGGAATCTGTGAATGGATCTTTTTTGTAAGAATGAACAAAAATATACACATTCTGTTCTCTGAGTGTTCTGGTATGATTTGTGATGGATATGAGCAAGAATCGGTAGATTGTCCCCTTTAATCCAATTACTGCTATAAAGAAGACAAGGATGAAGATAATGGGAGTGTATCAGGTCAAACGTTGGTGGTTTGCTATTCCAAGGAAATTATTAGAACGCTGCTCTGATAAATGGACTCAAAGTGCAATTTGGGCTAGATACGTGGACTTCAACAATAATTCTGAGAAAGCCTTCAAAGTAAAGGAGTATGGAGTCCGCTTTATATATTCCAATGACCTTCAACAAATCCATTCATTGACAACACAGACAGAGGATGCAGATGTTAGAATGTGCAGTGTATGCCTTCAACGGGATGCAACCCTTCAACGGAAGCGGTGTTTTAAGGACAGTGATATGAATGAACTACCCATTATCGTGAATCACTTGGAACTTGATAGTTTATGTTTGCGGAGTTGCAAAAATCTTAATAGTCTGCCTAGTAGCATATGTGATTTCAAATCCCTGGCATCTCTCTCCTGCTCTGGATGTTCAAAATTAAAGAGATTTCCAGAAATTCTGCAAGATATGGAGAACTTGAGGAAGCTTTATCTAGATGGAACCGCCATAAAAGAGTTACCATCATCAATTCAACGTTCAAGGCCTTCAGTTTGTTTCGAGACGCTGCAAAAACCTTGTGAATCTTCCTGAAAGTATATGTAATTTGACTTCTCTTAGAACTCTTGTTGTTACTGGCTCTCCAAACTTCAACAAATTGCCAGACAACTTTGGGAGACTACAATCTTTAGAGCGTCTTTTTGTTGGGTATTTAGGTTCAACAATTTTTCAACTGCCATCTTTGTCTGGTTTATGCCTTGAGGAATTTAAACTTCATGCTCATAATCGAAGAGAAATTCCCAGTGAAATTTGTCAGCTATCATCATTGGAATCATTAAATCTGAGGGGGAACCACTTTAGTTGCATACCTGATGGCATCAACCGACTTTATAAACTAAAACTTCTTAACTTGAGTTACTGCAAGAGGCTTCAGTATATTCCACAACTTCCATCAGGTTTGTGTGTTCCTAGGATGCCCATCACAGCACATCGCTGCAAATATATCTAAATGTCATAGTGACTAAATTCAGGTATGGTTTTCATATATCATTTAACCTTTTCAAATTAAGGAAGTAAAAAGCATTTTCCAAATGTTTGTCTCAGTAATGGGATTCCAGCGTGGATAAGTCAAATTAGAAAACGATTCAAAATGACAACGGAACTTCCTTGTAGTTGGTAATGAAAATGATGACTTCTGGGCTTTGTTCTGTGCTCTCTTATGATCCGTTGGATAATGAATGGATGAACACAACACCAGCACAAACTTGAGTTTCCGCTGTAATCTTGAATTTAGCGAAGACAGAGCACCTTACATTGGAATCGTGTCTGGCTGACTGCTTAATAACTATTCTATCATAAAGATGAATCCAATCGGAGTGGTTGATTTATTATTCTGTCAAACATTCCCAAGCGATTTCACTCAAATGGCCAGAAAGCCATTGAAGCTTCTTTCGCTGTCTACTTTGGTTCTGATCGAGTGAAAGCCGATAGGTGTGGCTTCCACTTTCTATATGCCCATGATTATGAACACTACAATCCCACCTTGGAACAAGGCAGCAGTTCTCGGCATAGATCAGTTGTACAAGATATCAACAACATTCACTCGAAGCTGTGATATTGCCAGATCATCAGTAGATGGAGTTGATCATAGCACCACTCAGGATATTGGATATATATGTTGTACAAGAGACTAATTATTTCAAGTAAGAGAATCCTCAATTTTGGTAAGTCACCTAATTCCTTTTCTCTTCTTAGTTTCCATCATATATGCCTCTGTGATTTCAAGAGGCTGAAATTCTGTTATTTATTCAAAAAAAGCAAAAAAATTACATGGACTTGTTTTAGGGCTTTTAGGACAAACTTGATTGCATTAATTGTTAATTCTTTTGAAGATAAAGTATTTTGTTGATAAATCTTAGTACATGTCAAGCCTTGATTGGATATTCCAAACTGCTAATGCATTGCGTCAAACACCCAACCTCTAGCAGTTAAGCCATGGACTGATGTCCTTATTAGTCAATGGCTGTCAAATATACTTCTAACCAATTTTTAAAATTCAATTAAACTTCATGCCAATTTGAACTCAATAATTTTCTTACTATAAATAATTCTCGGTGTTAAGAGATCAAACTCAAAGTTTAAAAAGTGAAATCAAATTAATTAGATGTGGGAAATGGTATTTCAAATTTATATATTTTGTTTTGGAACATTTCTAAGATGCATGTTAGTGTTTGTTTCTACTATTTTAAAATGACTAAATGTTAGTTATTAGTTTTGAAGCATTAAATGTTCAGAAACTAACTTACTATAGAAAATTACACAAGTTAATGTCTTGACCTTGGGTTTGATTGATATCTAGGTGGAATATCTCAGGCAATTGAAAGTAAAATGTTGACTTGAGTATCAAGGACATAGAACTTGAATGATTAACCCTTACATCCTTATTTGTTTAGGTGTTAGATACGTGAAATTTCCAATTTTGATTAGACTCATGTTGAGTTGAATTCACAACCTTTTAATTTTACTTACTCCATTTGTTTTCGTTTTTTACTTTTTTTCCATCTCGAAATAGAAAGAGAATGTTGTTGAGAACAAGTAATCAAATTCAAGAGGAGAAAACATCTGGTTCTTATTTTTGTTTCCCAAATGTTTTGAAGAGGTATATGTATATCAATTACAACAAAGTTAAAAGACAACATTATCGTATTGGATTTTGCTTGATTAAAATCTTTATGTACCCATTCTTTAATTACACACAGTTTCCCATGTTTGTAAGGAGTTATATATATATTCAAATTCTTTAATCATCTTGTTATTTGAATATTTTGAAAGTTGATTGAGAGCTTTTGTATTTAATTTGGCAATATATGATTTGAGATGTGAAACTAACTTCTATTGATTGTTTATAATATAATTACTATGCAATTATTTAAAAAATTGAAACATTGTATTTTGTGACCACGTTTAGGTAGCAATACATAGAAGAAGATCTTTCCAACAAAAGTCCTAAAAGAAGATTCCAAAGTAGTTTGTTTATGGCGGAAACCAATCAGGGTCGGATTTGAGCTTATCCTTCAAACATTGGAAGAGGTGTGCTCGCAGTAATCCATTGCCGCCAAATGACCCTATGAAAGAGTTGCGGTAGGTTTTGGTTCAATTTGGTGAAGATAACGATATCTCGTCGAGCAACTTCTAAATCCTCAATTTATAGTCTTTGAGATTCGGTCTTGAAGTCTTTATGTCCGATCATTATCCTAATATGATTCCAAATCTACTCTCTATTTTCATACTTTCTTTTAAAATATCCCTAATGCCACATGATATTTTTAATGCTATAATTACAAAAAAACCTTTCAAATGAGAAAATATATATATATATATATATATATATATATATATAGTTACATATATATATATATATATATATATATATATATATATATATATATATATATATATATTTTTTTTTTTTTTTTTTTACTTTTGTCCATATATTTACTTACCTACACTTCCATATTCTCGGGAAAGGGGAATATATTTTTAATTTCTATTAGTATTAAACTTACATGGTAAGGTTTGTTGGATCGTTTGTAAATAGTTAACTTTTGTATAAATTTTGTAACAGTTTTGTAACATTAAATAGTCAACTTTATTAGTATACTCTTAGGTTAGGTCGTGACAGAGAATTCTCCCGTCAGGACAGTTTCTTATAGTTTTCTGTCAGCGATATACTTCAAAGTCCTCTCATAGGATAGAGTTTCTGTCGCAACAAGACTAAGCCAGGCGGTCAGAGGCATGCTGGCACGACAAGGCTCCTTCGCCCACGACAGTGTGTGACTGGCAAGACAGACGCTGCATGACAGTAAGCGCACGACGCACGTTGTGTAGCCGTTTCACGCTACGCACTGCGATGTGCGTACTGTTTGGGTCATCGTCATGGCAGCTATTTACGAACACCGCTCGTGGGTACCGTTTCAAAAAAAAAGTCCAAAATTTTGACCTGTGGAACTGGGTTGTCACAATTATGAGTATGTTTTGAAATATTGGGTGGATTTGACTGCGGATATGGAATTGTTTGAGAAATATGAAATATGGTGAACATTGTCAGAAATATATTTTATCTTATTTTCTTCTAATTAAGGATTTTATGATTTATGAGGAAAAATATATATATTATATCTCAAAATTTGGAGAATTTAAAATAATTTTATCCATGAAACTGTATTAAAATTCTTTATTGGCCTTTTAGCTTGATCCTTATTGTTGATCATTTTCAGGTACCTTTTAGACCCTTTGCTAGAAGTGATGTCAGGGGTGTTGTGGATGAGAGTTGAGAAATATTTTGAATTAGTATTTTGTTGGAAGACTTTAGATTGTTGGACTACTTTGTTGTTTTGGAATTGAATGTTTATAAACTTTTATTTTTGAGGATTTATAAGCACTAGAATGTTATGTTTTGAGATTATTAGCTTTGAAGAATTTATCTGGTTGGACGATGTTAGCTTAATGATATATATTGTAATACTTTAAGGAATAATTTATGTCATTGAAAACTATTGTTCTTATGAAGTACTTTAAATTTTGTGAACATATTTAGAACAAATAGGATTCATAAGCACTTTAGCGTGCCATGAGATGTGGGATTTAGAGCCTTATATGAGAATCTGTCAATAACGCCGTTAGTTTGGAGTCAGATGTTACATGCAAGGTCCAAATTAATTATGTAGTATATGATCATATGTGTCATGACTCGGTTTTGGGCAACCCAAAACCTGGCCCATGACCCCAGGTCAAATGTTTGACCCTAAGGGGTACTCTTATTCCAAGTTGACAATCAATCCTGATTTTTGTTACTGCTATTGACCACCACTAAGTCTTACTCAAGCTACATCATAACTTTAGCAAACAAAAGGACATAACATCATCTAATAGAAAGTGAGGATCCTCTCCCAAGTCCATAATACAAGTTTAGGGCAATAAGCCACCCATAAAAAAAATACATTCTACGTACAATCCACTATAAATAACCAAAGTACTAGTATTATAACAAAATGTGACTACGAAATGAGGCAATACACAAATCACCCCTTAAAGCCGCTCTATGACCTCTCGAGGTATTTTGAAACCTTTCTAGCACTGTTTGCTGGTCACTAGGAGTTACATCTGCATCTAAAAGTCATAAAAATGAAGGGGTGAGCATTGCCACATTGCTCTGTAGGGTGCCTTAACCCTAAGGGGGACATGGGAAATATAGTTAAGATTAAAAAATAAATACAAGTGATTAAATACCCAAAACAAGGAAAAATTGGATAAATAACTCATAAAGTAAAGCTGCACAAGCATCAATGCATAACTAACACACTCACATCATTCACCTAATGATTTAAAGCAAACTAACATGTGATGCAAAAAAATGTAAATGGAATGCAATTGAGATGTTATGCAATGCACTATCGTTTCTAAGCTTTCATCAAAGGATATGCTTCATACCCTAATACACTCCCCCTATCTGTAGTCTTCTTGGGGTGTAAGTTCTCAAAATTTATTTCAACATTCCTCAACCTTTAAAGAAAATTCCCCATAACCTTACATTAATTCCAGTCATCATTTTCATATCTGCACATTACAATGTCCCTAAATAATAAATATAAGCATTCACGCTCACCCAAACAATTTTCACTATACAAAAGTTTCTAATCCTATTATCTACACATTACAGTAAAGTCCTAAATAATTGATACAACATTTGTTCAACCAAACAATTCTCAACCTTCAAGGGACCTTCATCACCCCAAAATACAATAAAGGACATTAAATTCATAATAATACATACTATCAAGGCTCCAGATAACTAACTTCAACATTTAAAACCACCCAAATAATTTTTCTAACAAATCAAAGGATCCTGGTAATCTTATCTCACTACAAAAAATTTATCATTTATGATGGTGCTTTTTTATCGAACCGGGCCGAGTTTGGTCGGAGTCGCTTAGGGCTATTCGTCGAAGCGATCGATATACAACCTGCAGAAAGGGTGGTTCACGGTGTGCCACTGCCCTCCGATGCCTAAGTCGCTCTACAAAAGGAAAAAGATCAACTGTTGATGGTTTTGTGATTGCGTACCTTTCTTTGGTGGAATTTCTCGGTATTTATCGTTGGTAATCACGATGACTTTCCTTGTTAGACGGCGATACGACATCTTCCCTATTGGGTAGGGAATCCATCTTTCCTTATCGTTAATTGAATATTAAAAGATAATTAAGAGTCGTAATCATAGGGGATCCTTCTTCCCTTAATGAGTAGATATCGGATCATGGAGATAGAGTGCTTTCCTTTCCTACATCTCAACTGCGGATGGTTTATCCCTCACTTGCATTTCCACCCATCGGCTTAGTTTCTCGCACTCGCTCATGCCTGCGGAGTAACCGTAGCGCCATCGCGACCAAGTCCCTGTCGTAGTAGCTCTTCTCGCCAAATTTCCACGAGGGATTCCAACCCGCTTAAGCTTTATCGATGGTTCGCCTGGGCTCGCCCCGGCCTATGGGCCATCTGGGCACTATCGCTACTCCCCAAATTTCTCGTCTAAGCGAGCCAAAGGGGCGGGTCACTCAAGCTGGATCTTGAGCGAATTCCACGGTGGCCAAATATGGTTATCGCCTAGGCTCGCCGCCATCAATCGCACAGAATGATGGCTTCTCTTCGAATTTCACGTCCATTTCGGCTGAAGTTTCCAAGAGCTTTTGAAGCACCCTACCTAATTATTTGAACCATTCTCGTTTCAAAACCTCTTTCTCCGTGTCTCATTTTCATCCTCGAAACTTCTTTCTAATCATCGCCAAGACTGCCTTGGTGGTTTCGTCGTTTCGACCTGCTTCAAATATCTTTGTTTTCTTCCCTAGTTTGGTAGCTGCTCTTTTCTTCCCTACCTTTTCTTGTTCCTTGGTCTCTGTAGTCTCGGTGGTCATTGCTTGTCTCCTCTTCCTCACTTTTTTGGTCGGAGTTCTGTCGAGCGCCTTTTAGCCGTGGGAGTTGCTATGATTTTATGCTATTGTGGCGTGTTTGGTTGATCGCCCTTTATCGCTCGTTCGACTCCCTTACCTTCTGCCCAATCATGCATTTCTTTGGGCCCAATCATTCTTCCTCCGGTCTCACAAGATAGGAAGTTCACGAGAACCCGATTAAGTGCACAAGTGAAGGGTCCGCTTGTCAGTTTCATTGTTGTCGACCGTGTCCCTTCAATGGACCTTCCCTTCTAGAAAGGCAAGCAGCACGTGAGATCAGGTACCCCTGGAGGTCTCCGACTACTTTGAGGGTCACAGCAAAATGCCGAGGCAACATGCCCTAGCCTGGATCGTCCTTATTTTGAAAGACCTTCGCCGGCCGCTGGCTTCTCCCCTTTGGTGTCCCGACTTTCTCACTTCTTACATCGTCCAAGTGCCGAAGATGGTTTGCTTTTTTGAGGCGGCCTTCGAGAACGGCCTTCGCTTTCCTCTGCATCCCTTTATCAAAAGCTGCCTGATAAAGACTTTTAATGTCTATTCATCCCAACTTTCTCCCACTTTGCATTTCGTCAATACGCTAGTCTTAGTGATAAAGGTCCTGGGAGGTCCTCAAAGATAGCTTTGCCTCGGACTTTAGAGTGAAGGGGGTCCAGAGGGCTTTTTGTACATTTCTAAATGCACCAATGCCAAGCTGATCATCTCGGATCTTCCGTCCTCCCACAAACACTGGAAGGAACGTTATTTTTTCTCGCCAGCCGGGTTGTAATCGGGAGAGCACTCAGCTGACCGAGAAGATATGCTTAGCATTCCAACCATTTGGACTGCCCCGAGAACCTACATGAGTTTCCGCTTGTGTTAATCGGTTTAGCCTTCGGTAAAGTCATGAGATGTTTCAATTTGCTTTACAGCAGCCTTCAGGTATTCACTGCACTCAAATTCCGAGGATGAAAAGGTGAAGCGAAAGTTGATTAAATGTAGCCCGCGGACGTATTCCGAGCTTATTAGATCGAATATTCCCGGGCCTTCTGGTGCGAAACCTTCTCGACCTTCCGAGCCTTCGGGTGCGAAATCTTCTCGACCCTCCGCTTTGAGGCCACTCATCTTCTTCACATGAAGCCTCTCGAGAAGAGCTTCAAGTCCAGCTGAATTTTTACAAGAAAAGAAGCGCTGTTATAAGGTCCCTACGCCCCGAGAGCGCCCATGCGCCGAGGCAAAGTCCCGAACTTGGGGGCTTCCTCCTCGCCATCATCTATTCAGGAGCAAGGATCACCGGGGCAATTTTGGGCAAGAGGTCACCCGCCTCATTTTGCGGCTGAGGTGTCAAAGGTGACAGGTCCATAGCTCCGTTCTCCCAGGCAAGGTAGAGCTAAGAGTCCTTGAGGGACTGCCGAGCCTCCTCCGAAATCCCATTTATATCCGTCGAGCCCCTTAGCGCAAAGATCCGAGCTTCCTTCTGAGGCGTTTGAGGGCAAGGGGAGGAAACATCTCGGACCTGAGAAGGATGAGGACTTGTTGCTTGCAAATGTGTGAGCCGGCATCTGGGCCGATTCCCATCCTACGAGACTTGGACCTTAAGAGGGCAGATGCCATGTCCGTTGAGGAGGCTCTGGCCTTATCGCTTCAAGGAGCGGCCACCGTATGTCCAGACGCCTTTATTTGTTCGTTCCACCGTTGTTTCAAACTATCCGTTAATTGTATCCCGTGGTGTTTTTAGATGCCCCCAGCTTTGTTCCTCTCTCCCCGGTGGTCCCCAAGATCGAGGTCTCGTGAGGCCGACTCTCCTACCTCGGGTCGGACTTCACCTTCTGACTTACGTGGTTTGGAGATTCTAGTAACCGAGGTCGCTTCGTAGTCCCCGTCGATACGAGGCTTCTTTCTCAGAAGCTTCGCTATTCCTGCTAACTTCGGGGCTTTGAGCCTCGACTTCGTAATGCCGACCGATTCGTCGACCTATTGATATTTCTGCCTTTATACCATTTCGACCTTTTGTCTTTTACTATCTTACTTACAACTCGGGTCATGAGGCTTCCGCTATTAAGCTCTTTTAATAATCACAAGTAGCGCTTAGCGAGTGAGCTACGTGGGTTTCTTAAAACTCAGCCATCGGGCTCTTATCAAATCTGCTTACCATTCTTATCGAATCGGGCTACTTGGACTCTTAATAAATCGAGTTATTGGCTTTATTGAATTGAGCTACGGGTTTCGACGAACCGGTGCTACGTGGCTCTTAACAAACTTAGCTACTGGGCTCTTAAAAAACAAAGTTGTTGGGCTCTTATTGAACTGAGCTACATGGTTCTTAACAAACTAAGCTACTGGGCTCTTATTGAACTGAGATACGTGGCTCTTAACGAACTGAGCTATGTGACTCTTAACAAACTGAGCTACTGGGTTCTTATTGAACTAAGCTACGCGGGCTCTAACAAATCGGTTAATGAAGTTTTATTGAATCGAAGCTACGTGGTTCTAACAACCGGAAGCACGGGCTCTTATTGAGGTCGTGCTTACATGGCCTTCGAGCCAGTTGGTTTTACAATCGAAGCATGCGGGTTTAACGACCGAAGCATGCGGGTTTTAACAAATAGAGCTACTAGGTTTCGTCAATCATTCACGGTTTTAACAACCGAGCTACCGGGTTTTACCGAACCGAAGCACGTGGGCTCTTAACGAATCGAAAGTGTGGCTCTTAACAAACTAAGTTACTCGGGCTCTTATTGAACTGAAAGCATTTCGTTTTAACAAATCGGAAGCTACCGGGCTCTTTTTTGAATCCGTTACATGGCTTTTTAACAAACTGAAGCATTAATTTCTTATTGAACCGAAGCATGGTTTTAACAAATCTAAGCTTATTGGGCTCTTATTGAACCGAAGCCATGGTTTCTTAATAAATCTAAGTTATTTGGGTTTTATTTGAATTGGAAGCATGCGGTTTTAACGAACCGAGCTACGTGGGCTCTTAACAACCGAAAGCACGGGTTTTATCGAACTGAAGCATGCGGGTTTTAACAACCGAAGACAAGGTTTTGTTGAATCAGCTACGCGGGTTCTTAACAAATCGAAGCAATGGGTTTTTGTTGAACTGAAGCATGTGGTTTTAACAAATCGAGCTACCGGGCTCTTATTACCGAAGACGTGGTTTTAACAACCGAAGCATCGGGTTTTATTGAGGTCGTGGCTACACGCCTTCGAGTCTGGGTTTCTTATTAAACCGAGCTACGTGGTTCTTAACGAACTGAAGCATGCGGGTTCTTAACAAACTGAAGCAATAGGCTCTTTGTTGAACCGAAAGACGTGGGCTCTTAACAACCAGCTACCGCTCTTATTGAACCGAGATACTGGGCTCTTATTGAACTGAGCTATGTGGCTCTTAACGAACTGAGCTACGTGGCTCTTAACAAACTGAGCTACTGGGCTCTTTGTTGAACTGAGATACGTGGCTCTTAACAAACATAGCTATTAGGCTCTTATTGAACTGAGCTACGTGGCTCTTAACAAACTGAGCTACTGGGCTCTTATTGAACTAAGCACCATAGCTCTTTTGAACTCTGAGCTACGTGGCTCTCTAATAATCTAGCTCCCGGTTCTTGGCTGAGGTTAGGGCTACCGACCTTACTTTGGGCTCTTATTGAACTGAGCTGCGTGGCTCTTAACAAACCGAGCTACGTGGCTCTTAACAAACCGAGCTATCAATTTTTTGTTGAACAGAGCTACCTGGCTCTTTAATATCCAAACTCTTCTGAGGGCATAGGTCGAGTGTCTAATTCATTTCTCATGTCGAGCTCATCCATGTGGATGCTGTCAACTACTTTATGTTTCATTGAAGCTAAGTAGCACTCCCTAGCTACCCGGTCTCTCGGGAACCATCTCTACTCCGTCTCCAGGGAATTTGACAACCATATGATAGGCGGAAGGCATGGCCCTTGCGGCATTGAGAGAAGGCCTGCCTAGTAACATGTTGTATGCCTAAGGGGCATCCACTATGAAGAATTTTATTGTCGTTGTGGCCTGGCATGGGGGGTCTCCCAAAGTGAGTACCAGTTGTACAGACCCCAAGGGTATCAATTTCTCTCGTTAATCCCAAAGAAGCGGTACACCGATTCCAAATTTTCTCCATTTCGATGCCCATTTCACAAACGTTGATGCGAAGATAATGCCTGGCCGGTGCCCCGCATCTATCGTGACCCTATGAACTGTTTTATGGCCACGATAACCCTATTACCAGCCGGGTCATCATGGGATGTTGGTAGCCTTCCATGTCAGAGTCCGAGATCTCTCCCAAGGGTTGCCGAAGATGAGCCGGGCCGGGCCGATGGCAGGGTGGAGGAGGTGCCTGACTGACCTTCCTCGGAGCTACGTGAACGACGGAGGATGTCCACGCCGATTAGAATTCGGCTTTCTTCTTCAACTGAATACGCCATGCCCAGCTCCACATGATCTATGTGGAACTCGGCGAAGACTGGTCATGTCTCTACAGTCCGCCTTCATCTAAGATGCCCACCTGTAACCGCCAGACCTCGTGATAAAGACTCGGTGACATCGGTGTCGCCAGTGGGGAGAACTCGCTGAGGTGGGTACTCCTACTTGCAAATGAGCTGGGTGGACCCAAGCGGTCCCTAATCGCTACTCCTTCTCTTTGGAGATCGACCGCCTTCTATTCCTCCGTGGAGATCCGTTCCTCTCGTCTCTTCTGGCCTTCCGGGCTTCACCCCTTTTTCGCCCTCGCTTCCTTTGTGCGGAAGAGCTTCCCTGCTTTTACATAAGGGCCTCCTCACCGTTGATGTATTTTTCTGCTTTATGAAAGCAATCACGCCATGCCTCGGTCACTGGAGGTTCTTCGAGACGGAGAACATTAGGTCTTGACCGTATGCCTACCACGATAAAGGCTATGGATGGAAAATTTCTCATATGGGATGTCTACCCTCAATGACTCCGGATTGAACCTCTGGACGTAGGACCTCAGGTTTTCTTGTGAGCCTTGCTTACGGTCAAGCAGTGGTAGCTCGGGGCTCTCCGCAGATGTATAGGTCTGGCTAAAGCGTGGGACACGAAAGCAATGGAAAGTTCTTTCAAGGATGACTAAGGTCGGGCGGAACGGTTGAACAATGCCAAGGTCGAGCCCTTGTTGATGGCAAAGGCTCAGATCTCATCGGGTCTTGGTATCCATGCGTACTCCATTTGATTCTTGTAGGTGTCGAGGTGGTTCTATGAGGTCTTCGTTCGCATTAAAGCTCGGACCGCGACATTCTAAACTTTATCGAGAGGGAAATGAAAACTCGACCGCGAACAAGGATCTTTCTGCATCAGAGCATCCATAGAGACCGGGGCTCAACCTTTACAAATTCCTCCTTCATGTGGCTAAGCTCTTGTCGATGTCTTGGAACCGGCTTCCCAAGATTGTTCCATCTACCTGCCGATGCGGCCGCCTATTATCTCCGTCGTTCGCCAGCACCCCTCATTGTGACCATCTCCGGGGTATGTGCAGTGGACTGCGCCTCTAGTCCGCCATTCTATCCACGCCTCGCGGGCACCGGTGTTTCCATCGCTTCCTCCCGCGGGAATGGTAATGCGCCTTCATGGGCCCGTTGTGCCTCATGGGTGTTGCACTGAGATGGAGCTCGGGCCAACTCCCTTAGCGTATTAATTTAACGACCGAGAGCCTATTCGCCGCTAGCGGTACGGCGTGGGCTTTGAGAGCGCCTCCGTTGTCTACTCACAAAGTCAGCCTGGCTGGTCTTGCGTCCTTGGGGGGTTGACGTGACTCCTGCTCATGTTTCGAGTTGATACCATCAGTCACTGAGAAATTAGTTGATTTGTAAAGGAACAGTCGTTCCCATAGACGGCGCTAAACTGATGGTGTTTTTTCTATCAAAATCGGGCTAGAGCTTCGCTGAGTCGCGTAGGCCGTCTGGGCTCTGCCTGATCGATATGCCAACCCGCAGAGAGTGGTGATTCATGGGTGGACCTACTACTTTCTCCAATTCCTAGGTCTTTCTTCTTATGAAAAGGAAAAGATTAACTGTCGATGGTTTTGTGATCACAGATCTTTCTTTGAGAGAATTACCAAGATTTATCACGGTGATCACGAGATGACTTTCCTTGTTAGACTGGGCGATATCGTGATCTTCCTATCGGGTAGGGAATCCTTCTTCCTTATCGTCAACTAATATTGTACATAATTAAGGGTCGTAATCGTGCGATCCTTCCCTTAATGAAAGATATCAGATCATGGAGATGGAGTGATTCTCTTTCCACGCCCCCAACTGTGGACAACGGCTTGGATCCTCGCCACCCGGTCTCGCCACTAGGCTTAGTGTTTCAAATTTCTAGGCTCACACTCCGTGGAGTACCAGACGTCATCGTAATGAGTCCCCACGTGAGGCTCTTCTCACAATGCACAGGGATTCCAACCCACTTTGCTTTTACCGATGGTCTGCCTGGGCCGCCTCCCGGGACCTATGCGCGCCGATCTTTTAGGCACTATAAATTTCAAACTAATATACACTACCAAGTCTAAAACAATCCTCATCCACATACGAAAGTAAGTAAATAATTTTCCAATACTAAAGGACAATAAGTTCATTAACATTAAAATGCTTATAATAATCCAACAATCTCACAAAACAAAAAAATTTCTAAACTATACAAATATCTAAACCCTAAACAAGAACATCAATACTAACAAATACAAATCCCATCAACTTCAATACAATGTCAAATGTTCACTATAAGACAAACATCAACCTAATGAAGTATATTCACCAATGGTTTTTCCAAAAATTACAAAATAAATGATTTAAGGTTAAACCACCCTACCTCAAATCTAGAAAATCTAACCGTTGAAATTGAAATCTGTCACCATTGTGGTTCCTCACGTCAAATAGGACAACCCTTCAAAATTTGAGGTCCATCGGAGTTCATTTGACCACAATATCGCGAATCCTAGCTTTATGGGGATTTTATCCTTTTTCCTTCTTCTTAGCACCATGCACCACTGCCCGACGCCCCCCTTAAATAATTTCCCATTTTTCAATTTTTTTGCCTTTTATCCTCTCTAGGGACAAAAATATCAATTTTATCTCCAAGAAATATATCTGTGTCGAGCAAGATCGACACAATATTCGCAATCGATAGTTGGTTAATGGAAATATCAGTCAAATGTCGGTAAAATCGACGATTTTTTTGGTAAATATCAGTATTTTTATCGATTTTTAAGGAAATTTCCAATTTTTTCGTCAAATTTATTAAACTCTTAAAAAACCTTGAAACTCGTGGGCTTCACCCAGCCAATATGTTGAATGCATCCTCTACCACTAAGCTATCAACGCGGTTATAACTACTTGCACATTTATCAATATCAAATGACTAATTTTTATCTTAACTATGATAAAAACATGTTTTGATAAAATAACTTTACTTATTATCATAAATAAATACAAATATATTAATAGAATTTAAGATAATTTTTATTTTATCTATATTTTTGTAAAAATAGCCATCGATATTTCCTATATATCCATAAAATCCAATTACCGATATATCCGTGTTTATCGATATTTGATCCTGATCTCGCCACACATAAGCTCATGGGTTTGATTTAATATTTTAATATTTTAATATTTTTATTTTTTTACCCTAATAACTTATCAATCCCAATACAATTTATTTCTCACCATCTTTTTCTATTATATAATAGCTATTACTCATTGCAAATAATTATCATAAATAAAACAAATATATTAATAGAAT